>JAMKCH010055281.1:0-10555 GCA_023653785.1 Ophioderma brevispina | reverse complement strand
AACTACAAGAACAGAAACGCTCACAAAAAGAAGCATTCCAACAGCACGCAACAAGTGCGGCAATGGCTGCCTTTGGTACCTTTTTTTCACGACTACACAGATCACATGCCGCATCGGCGCAAAAAGGATACACAATTAAAAGCTCTCCGACGGGCGTAAAGTCGCCGTTTATTCAGTCCAAATAGAGGTAAGTAAATCAGTATAAATCAGTAAATCATATCCAGATAGTAAGTGGTTAGTGTAGTGAGTATTCCGTTTGAGGACGACAACAAGTCTAGTATCAAACATCTCAGATAATTTTGGCTGCTAATAAAAGAGCTGCGATGTACACGCGTCCGGTTGGTTTGTATGGCGGCCAAAACTGAATTGAGGAAGCGTAATGGACGGACAGGGATGTGACCTGGGGTCAATGGTTGAGAATTTTCTCTTTTTTAGGGGTGACTAAAATAGGTGTTTGGTGCATTCCACTTCTAGAAGGGAAATGAGAATTTCAGTCAACATTGGTGTAAAGGAATCAGCTCAGTGTAATGAATTTAGTATTCTGCCACCCTTTAAAATTCGGCACCTTAACATGCGGTGTATTCCGTTAACGTTGCCGAATTCGTAGCCTGTGGCAGAATACTAAATTCTTTCCCTAAACCCTAATCAAGCATTCTACCATTTTGTAGACTATCATCTTCATCTTAGTTGGTTAAATGAAAAGATTCTAAAAGGTATCATACGTTCCCAAATTGCACCTCAAATTCAGTTACTTGGAAGAAGATGCTATGCAAGTTAACAGTCCTTAGAATGGAAAGAATAAGCATAGATGATCTATTAAATTATTTACACGAAACACAGGCATTTTAATTTGAAAAACTTAGTTGCCATTGGTGCCTGGAACTTGTCATCACCAAATCTTCTCATCCATTAACCACTACATACTCCCTGAATTCCTTGCAACCAGCCCATACCTTCAATCCAGGACATGAGTGTATGGTCAGTTGGTTGTTGTGGGATGTTAGCCATGATTTGGGTACTGCATCTTGCTGTAATGCCTTTCATGTCTCCTGTAGGATAGGTTGTTATTGAGGCTCACCACCTAGCAGAGCTCTCTAACTCATGAAGAGATTGACGCACATGGACCCACAGCACAGAGTTAACCAATGGACATCTGACAATGCAATTAGGACACACAATTATTAATGCATGGACTTATAATCCTAATAGTCTTCTCTATGCTACTTGAATGTTCATTATTTGAAATAAAAACACTAATTATTTTATTTTACAGAAAAAAAACTTAATGTATAGAGTATGTCATCCAAAAACAAGTTACCTGTTTAAGGATAACTTTATTTGGGTAGGGTGTGGTTTCATCCCTCCACTATCATAATGAAATTCTTAGAGTTAACCCCAAAAGAGTCCTAGACTTGTCTGAAGGGGGGTCTCAAAGCTAACTTTAAAAACAGGTCAGAAAGTTCATTTGATTAAGTAGGAAAAAACAGGTCTGAAAAAAAGGTTCCTCTTTCAAAATGGAACCAATGGTCAATTAAACCAATCTGATTGATCAAGCAGTCATGGCGCAATTTTGGTTGACAACACGAAGGTGTTTGGGTCATCCCATGCTATCATTTATAAATGGGGCAAAAAAGGTGGTAGGTTGGGAAACCCTGCATTAAACAAGCTGCAAGGGTTTAACATCACAAAAGTTGCACTTTCACTGAAGTTCAGGGATTTATAATAAATGAAAAAGACAAGGTTACCAAAGTTACCATCACTGATGTCTGGTTTGTACTCTTATGAAATACACTGTATACATGTACATGAGGAGGTAAGCAAACACCACACCTCATCTTTACTTACCTGCAATAGGACAAAACCAATACTCTGTGGCATTTCTGTGCTGGCAACACTCAATAAGCTCATCAACGAGGGCGCATGATAAGGGAATGTGTACTTCTCAGTCTCGTTAACTATGTGCAGAGGCAACTCTCCCAAATCCAACATAGGGGGCAGCTGTTCTAGCACAGTGTCCATGGCAGTTTGTACCTTGGTCAGGTTAAGGGCTTCCTTTTGTTCAAGGATGTCACTTAAAGGCCCTGAGTGCTGAAGCTCATACAAATTGTCTATGTATAGCAAGAAATCTTGACCACTGAAATATACAGTAATATTAGGAGAATGGTGTGAAAAGGCAAATCATTACATTGTTAGAATTTGAATGCAGTGAATGCAAACATATTCAGGCTGTTTAGTTTGAGAGTAAGTTTTTAAGTCTAAGTTGAGCAGAAGCTCATTCTTAGTTGAACAGAACCTTAGAGTTGGACAGTAGTTTAGATTGAGTTAGACAGTACCTTGGACAGTAGCTCAGACAGAGTTGGACAGTAGCTCAGACTGAGTTGGACAGTAGCCAGACTGAGTTGGACAGTTAGCTCAGACTGAGTTGGACAGTAGCTCAGACAGAGTGGACAGTAGCTCAGACTGAGTTGGACAGTAGCTCGGACAGAGTTGGACAGTAGCTCAGACTGAGTTGGACAGTAGCTCAGACAGAGTGGACAGTAGCCAGACTGAGTTGGACAGTAGCTCAGACTGAGTTGGACAGTAGCTCAGACAGAGTGGACAGTAGCTCAGACAGAGTTGGACAGTAGCTCAGACAGAGTTGGACAGTAGCTCAGACAGAGTTGGACAGTAGCTCAGACAGAGTTGGACAGTAGCTCAGACAGAGTTGGACAGTAGCTCAGACTGAGTTGGACAGTAGCTCAGACAGAGTTGGACAGTAGCTCAGACTGAGTTGGCACAGTAGCTCGATGAGTGGGACAGTGTAAGTCAGACAGAGTTGGAGACAGTAGCTCGACTGAGTTGGACAGTAGCTCGGACAGAGTTGGACAGTAGCTCAGACAGAGTTGGACAGTAGCTCGGACAGAGTTGGACAGTAGCTCAGACAGAGTTGGACAGTAGCTCAGACAGAGTTGGACAGTAGCTCGGACAGAGTTGGACAGTAGCTCAGACAGAGTTGGACAGTAGCTCAGACAGAGTTGGACAGTAGCTCAGACTGAGTTGGAACAGTAGCCTCGGACAGAGTTGGACAGTAGCTCAGACTGAGTTGGACAGTAGCTCAGACTGAGTTGGAACAGTAGCTCAGACAGAGTTGGACAGTAGCTCGGACAGAGTTGGACAGTAGCTCGGACAGAGTTGGACAGTAGCTCAGACTGAGTTGGACAGTATCAGACCTGAGTGGGACAGTTAGCTTCAGCTGCGTTGGACAGTAGCTTAGATGAGTTGGAAATGTAAATCAACATTAAAAATAAATAAATGTCGACATTTTATAGCGTCTTTCACAATGTATCAAAGCGCTTTAACATTTATTCCGCTGCCACTGAATATGTCAGATGCCCTTACAAAATGCCAAGGCTGTCATCCTTTGGGCGAGCGCTCAATAGACCCCCAATATTCCTAACAGATCCCCATTTAGCACATGGGTGGGAGAGAGGCAAGCGAGGTGGTGTCAAAAAAAAGTGTGCCTTGCCCCAATTTGCACAACACATTGCCTCAGCGGGACTCGAACCAGGACCTTTGGGTCATGAGGCGGGTATTTGTATCCACTGGGTGACCAAAGTAGTAGCTCAGACTGAGTTGGACAGTAGCTAGCTGAAGTTGGACAGTAGCTTAGACTGAGTTGAACACTAGACTTAGACCGAGTCAGGCAGAGTATAGCTTAGACAAAGTTCGACAGTAACTCAGACTGAGTTGGACAGTAGTTTAGACTGAATTGGACAATAGCTTAGACTGAGTTGGTCAGTAATAAATGACGACTTGGACAGTAGCTCAGGCTGAGTTGGACACTATAAGTAGCTTGGTTTAAGTGGAAGAGTGGCACAGTCTCAGTTGGGCAGTATCTTTGGCATTTAAGTAACTACATTTTAGTTGAGCAGTACATTAGTCTTAATTAGGCAGTAAGCTCAAGCTTAGTTTGCAATGGCTTTATTCAAGTTGGGCAGTAACTTTGTCTCCACTTGGGCAGTAAGTAGTTTTAACTACTTACTAAAGTTAATCACTGCAAAAAGACCCAAAAAATTGGCAGAAGCATGTTGGGCAGTAGCTCATTCTCAATCTGGTATAACACAGAAGAATCGGAATTTGGCATAGTATCTTTCTATCTTAGCTTCTTTGTTTGCTGAAGAAACATTTCCAACAAAATATATTGTCTTAATGATATCACTCACACACCTGGCTCTATTGGTGAATTTGCTCCCCCTCCTTAATCTTAATGACAATGCATTGACGGCACTACTGGCTATCATCCATTTTTTCCTCTACCATTTTAGAATAGTCCTTGGAATCCACATTAGCAGGGGTGTTCCCAGCATAGTGTCACCTAAGCGCAGCTTGCCCGCTTGCCGTGTTGTCGTATTCAGGACAAGTGGACAATGGAGGCAGGTATGTCATAATCCCCCTGGCCTTGGTGATGATGTTCCCATATACCATCGTTAAGGGAGAGTTAAGAAACTTAAAATCATTGTAATCCTGTACAGGTAGTCAACGCTATAAGGGTCATTTTTGAATCAATAGCCCCGTCCACCTGACTTAACCTAAAGCCCATGATATACTGCCGTCGCAGCGAGTGATTGACGTGCAGAATACTAGATTTCGACCCAAGATCAAGTGTTTACACATGCTCAGAGAAGAAAATCGCTTGCTGCAACTGAAATATATCGGGGTTGTCAAGAAGCTGAATTTGTACATCTTGATCTTGGACCTAATATTATGTGTCTAATCTAAAGCCCATGATATCCTTCCAGTCGCAGCGAGCGAATTCCTCCCGCCGATTGCTGCTCGTGAGCATGCGTAAACACTTGATCTTGGGTTCAAAATCAGGTATTGCGCACGCCAATCGCTCCCTGCGACTCGCAGTATACATGGCTTTATGTGTAGTTTTGTTCTTTTTCTCTGTAAAAAATTTAAGGTTTATCATTTTATCCTGTAATTGGACAGAAATTTACAACACAGTGGCCTAGAAATCTGACTGTTTTGTTCCAAATATACTATGTTAAATAGTAATCTATTGTCCTTATTTATTTGAAGTTTACTTTACTACTTCCATCCAGCCATCTTATACCACTTCAGCAACATAAAAACAAGAGTTTAATATAATCTCAAAGAAAATCATTATTTCGCGTACTTCTTGGCTTTGATACCCATTTTGTCACTTGCCTCTTGCCCATAAATAGTTTTTGTTTAATACAAGAATACTAAAACAATTTCTTCTGCATAAAGTGGTGTAATGAAACAACAAAAAAATGACATCAACCTTTTAAGACATTTTTTGGCAAAAAATCACTAACTCTGAATTAGATTTGACAAAAATATCCTCCAAATTCCAGCTCCTTTTCCTATTTCACCTTTGACCTCACAATGACCTTGTCGGCATGATTCGGCTGTACTTCACTGAAGGCATAACGATTGAGTGAGACCCCGGCAACCAAACATCTGCCTAGCACCCGCAAACCATGATGACACCAGCTCCAAATAACTATATCCCTGGTTGCCATGGGTTGTTCCCTTGGACTTTCTGCCATGTGTTCTTTGATATGTGCATTGAGTGCTGATGCTATAGCTGATAATATAAGAGTGCAACATAGCGATATACAATGAAAACATTTCAGAAATGAATTGTGAGATTTTTTTAGGTTAACCAAAATCGTATAATACACAAATCTCACCTGTATACCTAAACTTGCGTCCAAACCCTTTGAATTATTGAATGAACAAAATCGTAAAACACTCTCACAATTCATTCATAGAACATGCATTAAAGTTTAATTTAAAAATTAAAAAGTTGGGTATGACCTGATTCAGTCATAAAATTGTTTTCATCATCTTGATAGAATGGCTTCACCCCCAAAACCCCCATCTGTAAAGTTTCCTGCCGTATTGTTCAACCCGTTGTGAAGTGAGAGTTAAAAAAAAAACATGATTTTTGTAATTCTCTGTGTAAAATTAAATATTTGTCAACAAAGTGCATATTTTTCATTTTCATTCAAAACAATCCAAAAACCACCAAAATCCTTTAGATCCCTAAGATTGGCAGGGTAAATGAGAAAAATAGTAAGCTTTTCTTCTGATACCAAAATTTGACCCTTCCCGTCAAAATCTGGGGTCCCTGGGGATGAGCTATTATTGATCGACCATGGGCTTAAATTTAATTACCCAAATAGAATGACGTTTGTGATTTTTTGCATTATGTCAGATCAAGTTGCCCTATTCAATAATACCAAAGCGAAAACACCTTAAGGTTGATACTCTTCCTTGAACTTGAACTGCAGATGAAAAATATAATTTTGGAAGTATCAATGCATCATTTTAGTAGTCGCTTGGCCCCTCACATGACCTTTGACCATTGGCACAGAGCTTTGGCCTCATCATCATATGAGGGCTTCATTGTGTGCACCTCTGACCCAAGTTTGGTTCCAATTGACTTCAACTTTTCATTGAAGGTCAATTTTACAATTTTTTAGAGCCTATTTTCAACTTTACCATCACATGACTTTGACCTTGGCACTGACCTTTGACCTCATCACATAGAAGGGTCACATGGTGGACCGATGACAAAAGTTTTGGTTTTCCATTGAACTTCAACTTTTCAATTGAAGGTCAATTTAAAAAAAACAAACTAATGAATGCAATTTTTAAAAAACAACTTTTGTGACACACACACACAAGCCCACATACACATACATACCACACACAACGGATTGCTAGTGGTCCTCCAGCTACACTGGTGCCCACCAAAACCTTGTAAATACACTTTTGCACATCTCACCAGTTTGAGACATCTCCAGAAGAGTGTGTTTTTGTACCATCGACACTTCCAGAGGGCGCTTCATCTGTCTGTAAGAGGTGTTCAGTGATGTTGATCCAACATGCTATGGATCGCAGTGATTGCAGCAATGTGTCAGGAATCCTTTGACTAGGTTCTGTTGTCAGCCAGATACAAAGCGTGATTGGCTGCTTTTATAACCTATTGGTGTCATTCCTAGTGGTCCTGCAAGCCCAAATGTATTGTTCAAGGTTACATTACAAATCAAACGTGCAGTTTTTTCTTTTCCATTCAAATGAATAAATATTCATACAGAATTCGTGTAGAATATGGCACCCGAATCTGTGCGATGGCTCAACGCTCTTCCTTTCTACTTGCAATGGGAACTTCAACTATTCCCTCCAGATGGAAGACTTCAAAGGTCATTGCAATCCTGAAGCCAAGAAACCAGCAAAATGACCCCAAGAGTTACAGACCATCTCGCTACTCTCACATCTATAAGCTGACTCGAGCGACTGATACTTCGGAGTATCAAATGATAACGGACGGCGAGCAAATCTAACCCGCACCCAAGCTGGATTTCGAAGAGGTAAAACAACAACTGATCAGATAGAAGACTATTTAATGATCATCGAAGACAGCCTTCAGGAAGAAGCAGAAGTTTGAGCAGTCCTTCATAGACCTAACTGCTGCGTACGATACAGTCTGGCACACCGAGGTCTCTACCTCAACTACTGCAAAAAATCATTCCCTGATGTCATCTTGTCAGTTCATTATGCTTCTCATCCAGACAGATCTTTCGTCTGGAGACATCAAATGGCAACGCAGTAGAAAGGTCGCAAACTTCGGAATGGTGTCGCACAAGGTTCTGTCCTGGCACCCCCAGTCTCTTCAACATCTACGTCTCAGATAAGCCAAGGGAGATGTTTCGCAGTACTTCACGCAGACGACAACGGCACTTGGAAAAGCTGCTGATTGCTTTGATTCCCTTAGACACAGTGTTGCAGAAAGACCTAATCACTGTAAGCCAATTCTTCCACCGATGTGGCACTTGGAACTCGGCAGACCCAATACTGTCGGCTCTGTTTTCCACCTCGGTCGATGGGCGGGGGGAGAACAGACGTCACTCTGGGTGGGGGGGAACCTGTCACATGACCCAACGCCGAATTACCTTGTCGTCGCAATGGCCGCGGCCTTACTTTTCATCAACCATACCGGGGCGGTCGCTGCCGGGATGCGGTCTCATGTCGGCCCCTCCTCGGGGGGCTCCGCGGGACTGGATGGGGTGCATCCATTGACACCTTACATACATTAACTGTTGCCTTCGTGCTCCGCCGCTGAGTGCGCTGCGCCATTGTGGATGCGGCGTGCATTCGCACGGGATTGATGTCGTTCTGAAGGATTCAATGAAACGTTAAGTGGTTGCCTTTTTGCGGCGCCTGTAAGAATACTTCCAATTGCTGTCTGGCAATCGCTCCCTGCAAACCTAGGGGAACCTCCGGACGATCAAGCTCGCCAAAGAAATGTGATGAACCTGGCAGCCTAATCCCCCACGGCACCCTGATGAGATCGGAGAATTCCACGGAATCACTTTGCTACCCAAATCCATGACACTGCAGTTACAGTATCCCTATCGATCAACCTGGATCAATGACAGATGGTATGAGCAATGGTCATCCTCGACTTTGAACCTAAAGCAGTTTGTGGACATCCCATCTAGCAAGCCCAAAGGCTGGTACCTGATAGGAAAGCATGGGTCAACCGCAACAGACTCATAACTGGCGTTGGTCGGACAAAGAACTTCCTTCACAAGATGGAGTAAGAACCGTCAACCAAACTGGCGATTGTGGAGAGCCACAAACATTAGCCACATCATAGATGACTGTGAGGTTACAAGTCCCCAAGAGGAAGTCCGGCCTGATCAACCTGGATGATGAACTATCAACACTGGTTAAAAGAACGGATCTTCCACTTTGATTTTTGGACTTGCACTAACGCACGAAAATAATTACATCTTTAATAGTCCTTATTTTTAGTTTAATACTAGGCACGATTAATATGGTACATACAGTAATTTCACTGCAAATTTAACAATGTTAAAATCTTGCCAATCATCGATATTACATGTTCATATGATATTTCTAAAGTTTGATGTATCAAATTGTGAAACCACTCCTTTTCTTCTAACTTAACCACTGAAATTCAACCACTAATATAATGTACTAAGCAGATTTCCAACTTGAGAGCAATCCACTTTAAAATCTCTAACATCTGCAAGCCCGGTTTCCAAATCAAATAGAACATGCTTTATATTTCGCAATGTGACTGCAATTATTAGCAAAGAAGATTTTAGATGAAATACGTAAGATGGATTATTGATGACTCTGACAGTCCAAGGCTATAAACCTGAACATTGGTGGACTGTACCTGTAAGCTATTTACATAATTTGGGCTGAATGGTCAAATTCCCAGAAGATAGAGATGAAAAATACATCTTATGGTACAATTGTCCTGCTTTTTCAAGCAGAAGGTGGCAACTTGCCCTCTCCCTCCCCCTCCCAACTCCCCTCCCCCCCGGTCGGGAAAAGACGGCACTGTTTTGGTGCATACTTTTGGTAAATTTCAACTGGGCTGACACTACAAAATGTAGAGAGACTGCAATGAATCACATTTTATATAATCATTAAATACTACAATTATACGCCTAATTAATACCTCCTGTGTTTCCAACTCTAACCACTGATGTCTGAGAGCATACATTATGCTTTCTGATGCAAGATGTAGTCTCTATCCCAGCCACCATCCTCATCAACTGCTGCATCTATGGCCATATTCAGACGAGACTCAACGCCCTCACCCATGCTCAGAGACTCCAACGAGATGCTCTTTTTGCTGTAGCAACAAAGAAATTTACAATCTTAATTAATAGACTAAGACTATAAAATCCCGTATGTCTGCTCGTCGAATCACAATCATTTTGACCTTTTCAATCCTTTACACTAGTGTAATCGCAGTGCGAAGTTGTACCTTGCTGAAAGTGCTTCCAGTTAAATTGGTCAAATAACATTTTGGTCTTCGAAATAGCCTAAAATTGCCAACAGTTGAGTTTTTCCAATCACGGCTTTTCCTCTGGTCATTTTTCTCAATCCAAGACAATAAAATACATCCTGTCCCCGGACCGCGAGTGTCGTCCTACCCTCGCGGTTTGTGAATGATAGCCCCAAAGTTCACATAGGTCACCAAGGTCACATGAGGTTCACCAATGTCACCCCCCACCCCACTGCGCCCCCTCCTTTCCACCAAGTTCACATCACAAAATCACCACGTAGGCCTTACTACCTCTAACGGCAATTCAATTATTAATAAGGGTTACATTTGCACCACATACACACAATCTACACACACACACAGACATACAACAAGAGTAATCCCGAGTGGTCTTCTTCTTCTGCAATTCTGCAGATGACCAAAAACCTGCAAAACTGCTTTTTCTGAACTAGTATTAGAAATTGATTTATATTGAGTAACATGTACAAAAAGCACAAACATGAAGTGTAACCAACCTGTGCAATAGCTTGCAGGACTCGAGTAAGGCTCTCCTTCATAAGAAATTACTCATCAGTTCTTGTGTCCGGGGGGGTGCGCACGCTGTGTCGGGGTAACAGAATCATCACCCCTAGCAACCGTTCAGAGCTACCCATAATGCTCCCAATGGAACTAGCAAGTGGTTTGAACCGAGTGTCAGAATGACGTTGACCA
>JAMKCH010055278.1:0-26509 GCA_023653785.1 Ophioderma brevispina | reverse complement strand
CCAGAAACTCAGCGGGGATGGGCTTGTGGATGTTCATAGGCAAGGCTTAATGAAACAAGCCGACATCATCTGATTATTGTATTTTATGGGTGAATGTCACCAACACTAAAAATAGTTGCTGGGAAATGTGATCCTTTCGCGCTAATTTCAAATTTACATAGTAATTGCGTCTATCATTGTGTATACTGTTACCTTTGCAAAACTACATTTGTAATTTTAAGAGACTCACCCTAATTTCAAATTCCTAGAGGCAAAATTGTGGTTAAAATCTGCACAGATTGTAAGCTAATAATAAACAATTCAATTCAAGACAAGTCATAATGGGTGACCTTCGAACCTGAAGACTGGCTGGCAATGACAGCAATCCAAGTCATCATGTTTACATTTCGCACTTTCAAATTTTTTTATCCATGGTCACATCACGGCTGGTTGGCATACGGTGTAGGTGTCAAAAATCCCCCTCCCACCCAATGGTTTTTTTATTCTGGTAGCAATGGGGTCCTTGCCAAGTGGTGCAGGAAGTCCTCACATTGAATGTGGAGGCCTAATTGGTGGTCCTGGGCAGGTCTGGTTTGGGATCACCATTTTTCGCGGGTGGGCTATACCTCCTGGTTCGGGTCCCTCAGGGAGGGTGGACCCATAAACCCGACAGGTCATTCGCGGGTGGCCAATCGTTGCGGTCCATGTCATTTCATTTTAATGCCATAGCTTTGCATAGGTTTACCTGCAGCATAAAATATAGCGGTATATGGCTTGGGCCGTCATTGTGTAAATGTGTGCGGCTTAGCAAGTTAGCACTCATCCGGCCTTCCCCCTCATTAAATATCCTACCGTCTGGGCCAAGCCCCTCCAGCAAATAAGGAAAAAATTGTTTTTCTGTATGGTCGATTATTTGTGTCCCATGTGGTATATTGGGCGACATTACAGGGCAATTACTATTATTTATTTATTGCATTGCGTCATGATAAAAAAAAAGACTTTCAAACAGCCATGCAATGTCAGATTGTTAAAATTCAATTCACAAATAGTCGTGGAAGGTATGGATTGCCCCTTCATACTTACGGTCTAGAGCTGTCTGTCTGTGAATGTGGTCGATGTACTTGTGCGAATTACTTGAGAGCGCCCACATTGGTTGCACGCAAGCGCTCTCTTGTGTGTGACTTGCGTAGAATGATCACACTTTACTTGTCTTTGTAGCAACCAGTACCATCCTGCCAATAACAACATGCAGAATCCAGACATTAGGATGATCACTACTGCCATTTTTCGTATTGTAGCATTGTTTGGAAAAATATCCAGGCCTGTGAAACTCCTATATTTGTAGCATGTACAAAGCCAGGGAACCACTGTTATAGTGCCCCCGCGCAGTTGTGGATAGCATGGTTTTTATGATAATGACGGAGTTAGACTACAGTCCGCCGTCACAATTCCTTTTTCTTAATAGCGTCTCCATACGTTTAGACTATGTATTTCTTTGCGTGTTGTCATGTTCTGTTCTGTCTGTGCGAGAAGCTGGCGCTGTCTTGTCGGCAGAGAAAGAATTTATACGAGAGTAAGTGGAAAGTCCTACAAGATTGTAACACATACAGAGAGTTATTCCAACATCCCCATTTCCTTTCCTCATCTCACCATGCATCTGCAATAACCTCATCAGAAAATGAGACATTAGGATAATCGCCACTGGCATTTTATGTACATTTTTGGAAATATTATTAGTTATGAGGTGAAGCGGAGATATGGTATGGAAAATGCCAAGCACTCAGTGTCACACTGGGTGAGGCTGAAGGCTGAACCTTGCATGACACTGAGCGCATGGTATTTCCCATACCATATCAACACTGAAATCATACCACTAAAATTAATTCAATTTTGTCATTGTGACATTTTAAAAGCATGTTTTCATGCTTTTTTAACACTTTATTTGTAAACAAAGCTCGATTCACAAGTACTCCCTCATTCCAGTAATGGTTTATTCTGAAGTATTTGTATGCCTCAGATACGCGGTCATCGACCTGATATTTTTCTGTATTGTGCTAGTGAGCACGTACGGTACGCAGTCATTGACATAATACGGGAAATATGAGGAATGCGGCTCTTTCGATATCTCTATAAGGGATGATAAATCCCAATATCATGCTTTCATGGAATACCAATATACCTAAGAGTAAACTACAGACACATTATTGGCACTCAGACTTCACAAGAATTGACAAATGAAAAACATGCGTCAAATATGATATGATGCTGTACTTAAAGAGACACAACAACATTTCCAGAGAAATGCACCCCATTTTTTTCCAAAACCAAGTGTTTTGCATATCTAGAATGTTTACGAATGTAAGCTGAAAACGCCTTAGCAATTTCTGCATGACCGAAAATCCACACATGCTTCTCTATAAGGCCAATTAGGACAACAGACAAGTTAAAAAACTTAGTTTTAGTTTTCTTTTCTACTTGTTTGTCCAGTAAACCTTCAAAATGTTCTTGTTAGATGTTCTACAACTAATCAAGTGCAAACTTAGACAAATTTGTATCCTCAGAAAATCTTGTGTCCCTTTAAAGGGGGATGACCCAATTTAAGTAAATAAACTTTTCATCGTGGTATAATGGCCGTCACCCCAAAACCCCATCTGTAAAGTTTTGCACCGATATTTCAACCTGTTTTGATGTGAGAGCTAAAACATTTTTTTTGTAATCCCCATAGAATAATGTGTGAAATTAATATTGGTTGACCAAAATGGGGCACATTTTTCGCTCGTAACTTCCAAAACAAACATCTTTTAGCCCAAAGATTTCATAGGGTAAATGAGGAAAATAGTAGCTTTCATCGGATTCCAAAATTTTGACCACTTCCGGTAAAATCTGGGGTTCTGGGGATGGGCTATCTTCTTGTGTCACTTTAAAGTGCAAAATTTATAAACACTATACAAAAATGTTAATGAGTAAAAGCACTAAACTCTCATTATTTTGCACAGTTTTAGTGTTTTAGCCATGTGTGCATGTCTGAAAGCTACTATGACAATGCTGAATTTAAAAATGCACAATATACACAACGTCTGGACAATTTTTAGGCAGAGGTACTGCAGGAACCTCAGTATTGCAATGCGATGTGTGTGGGCCGCCAATCCGAACAAATATGCAAGTGAGCTCATTAATATGCATGTTTACCATCAACACTGTGCACAGGTAATACTTTTGTCTACCACTCCCCACATACCAAGTGTCATCAAATTTGCGTTCTGGTCAAGGTTCACTTTTTTGTCAAAATGTCGACGAGAGACAAACATCATACATCAATCCATACATACATCAAACATTGGCAAGAGTTCCATATGTACCCCTCTTCGAAGTTCTACATGTAACAAATTCTTTTTATTTTTGGCCTTAGGGTTATGGTATTCATTAGTGTAAGGCCATAAATAAAAATAATTTGTTTCCTGTACAATTTTAAAAGGGGGGTACATATGGAACTCTTTCCCAAACATCATACATCAATCCATACATACATCATACAGTGTACAACCGAATGCTAAGTGTGCTTCCCAGCTACGCTGACACCCCACAACAAGTACTTCAGAATTCTAAAGACTACATCAAAAAGTACTCCAGGTTTTTGTATTTGGAATTGACTATGTATATGGGCTCACATTGAATCCCGTGAAGCAAAGTTATTTATACCCCGATCCCATGAAGCCCCCTTTTTTGTTTCCCCGAAACTGACCCAACCCATATGGCAGAACATTTTCTTACCTCTACCCTGCCCAACCCGATGATATTTATTCCGGACCGAAACGGACCGCCGGTAATTGTACCAGACTGACCCCGATCCCGAACTCCAGAAATAGACCGGACCAAAATAATATTTGTAAAACTTTCAACAAACAAGACTACATGACATACGTAACTGCTATATCATGTCTGATAGGCCACTCTGTATTGATAATCTAATTATTGGTAATTTTGGTAGTCACCGACTCCATGCTATGGGCTGTCTGTCGCAGAGAAAAGGAATAATGACGGAGAGTATAGTGAAGTCCTACAGATGTAACACCATACAGAGAGTGTTATATCCAACAAATCACAATTTCCTATCTCAAACCAGTGACAATCTGCAAGAACCTCATGCAGAAATGAGACATTAGGAATAATCGCCAATGCATTTTTTTTATATTTTTGGAAATATTAGTAGATTATGAGGTGGTTGAAGCGGAGATATGGTATGGAAAATGCCAAGCACTCAGTGTCACAATGGGTGAGGCTGAAGGTGAAACGCATGAACTGAGCTGAGCTGGTATTCCCATACAATATCAAAAAACTCTGAAATCTACACTAAATTAATTAATAGAGTAGATTAATTTGTCATTGTGACATTTTAAAAGCATGTTTCATGCTTTTTTACCACTTTATTTGTTAAAAAAGCTCGATCACAGTACTCCCTCTATTCCGGTAATGGTTTATATGAAGTATTTGAGAGGGGCATCAGATACACGGTCATACGACCTGAATTTTTCTGTATTGTGCTAGTGAGCACGTACGGTACGCAGTCATTGGCATAATACGGGAAATATGAGGAACGCGGCTCCTTTGATGTCCTCTTATGGTAGATATAAATCCCAATATCAGCTTTCTGGAATAACAATGATAACCTAAGAGTAACCTAAAAGACACGTATTGGCAGTCAGACTTCACAAGAATTGACAAATGAAAAACATGCGTCAAGTATGAGTGATGCTGTACTAAAGAGACACAAACAACAATTTCCAGAGAATGCCACCCCATTTTTTCCACAACCCAAGTGTTGCGAAATCTGAGGTTTACGAATGTAAGCTTGAAAACGCATTAGCAATCTGCATGACGAAAATCCACAATGCTTCTCGATAAGGCCATTATGGAACAGGACAGTTAAAAAAACTTAGTGGTAGTTGTTTATTACTTGTTTGTCCAGTAACCTTCAAAAATGTTCTTGTTAGATGTTCTACAACTAATCAAGTGCAAACTTAGACAAATTTGTATCCTAAGAAAATTTCTGTGTCCCTTTAAAGGGGGATGAAAATTTAAGTGGTAATAAACTTTCATCGTGGTTATAATGGCCGTCACCACAAAAAAACCCATCTGTAAAGTTTGCACCGATATTTCAACCGGTTTGATTGAAGAGCTAAAACATTTTGTTTGTAATACCCATAGAATAATGTGTGAAATTAATATTGTTGACAAAATGGGGCCCATTTTCGTCTCGTAACTTCCAAAACAAAAATCTTTAGACAAAGAGTTCATTAGGTAAATGGAGGAAGGAAAATAGTAGCTTTCATGCGGATTTCCAAAATTTGACCACTTCGGAAAATCTGGGGTTCTGGGGATGGGGCTACTAACAATAGAATCCTCAGAAAATCTTTGTGTCACTTTAATGTGCAAAATTTATAAAAAAAATACATCAGTCCTAGGAAACCGCTTGTGTCGCCTGCCAACACGGTTTGTGAATGATAAGGTCTAAAATACTTTGACCTTGATATGTGACCTCTTGAAACTCATCAACACAATGAGGGATCTCCATGTTGCCACCTATTGATTACGTTTGGTTCCATTGAACTTCAACTTTTCAAATGAGGTCAATTTTACATTTTAAGCATATTTACAACTGACCTCCACAGGACCTTTACCTGGTAGCGACCTTGGAACTCATCAGAAAATGCGAGGGATACCATGTTGACCAACCTATGATTCAAGTTTGGTCCAATTGAACTTCACTTTTCAAATGAAATGAGGCAATTTTACATTTTGAGCTATTTTAAACTCACCTTCACAGGACTTTGACCTGGATATGTGAACTTTTGACCTCATCAAAAAAGTGGGGGATGCCATGTTGCACTGGACCCAAGTTTGGTTTAAATCATCAAAGTAGGAATATTACAGGCAAATGTTAACCCTTTTCACAACAGACATCAAACAACAGCCATCAACAACAGACACAACAGACGACAACAACAGGGGACAAAGTGATCCCTAGGTGCCTTCATGCCTTTCGGCAGGCGACACAAAAACTGCTTACAGAAAGGTTAATGAGAAAAGACACATAAAATTTCAATTATTTGCTCAGTTTTAGGGTTTAAAACATGGTGCATGTCTGAAAGCCATGATATGGCAATGCGTGTGTTCAAAAGCACAAAATACACAACATCTGGACCAATTTTTTAGGCAGAGGTACTGAAGGAACTCCGTATTGCAATGTGATGTGTGTGGGCCGACCAATCCGACAAATATGCAAGGAGTCATTATATGGCATGTACCATCACCACTTTGCATAGGTAATACTTTTGTCTACCACTCCCCCATAACAAGTGTCATCAAATTTGGAATTTGCATTCTTGGTCAAGGTTCACTTTTGTGTCAAAATGTCGATGAGAGACAAACATCATACATTCAATCCATACATACATCTACAGTGTAAAACAGAATGCAAGGTGCATCCCAGCTACGCTGACACCCCACAACAACAGACCTTCAGAATTCTAAAAACCACACGAAATTTCAATGCTGCATCAAAAAGTACTCAGGTTTTTGTATGTGGAATGAATCTGTATAGGGCTCACACTGAAGACCTGTGGGGCAACGTGATGCACCACAGATACATGAAGCCCCTTTCTTGTTTCCCCGAAAACCCGACCCAATCCATATGGCAGAACTTTTCTTACCCCTACCCTGCCCAACCCGATGCATGATATTTATCCCGGACCGAAACGGACCGCCGAGGTAATTGTTCCAGACTGGACCCGACCCATTGAGATCCATTGTAAACTCCAAAAACAGGGGTTCGAATTGGCGTCACTGTGTGCGAGAATCAGTCTGATTCCCAAAATTAATTTTGGGCAGGAATCACTAATTTCGCTACTGTGTTAGTTGTTATGGTTTACGAGAATCACATTGATTCACGAAATCAGTTTAATGAGAATCTCTGTGAGAATCGATAATTTGGATTATTGCCGAAATTCTAGCCCTGCAGAAATACCGCTAATCCTAGACTGGACCGAATCATTTTTATAAAAAAAACTGCACAAACAAGACTACATGACATACGTAACTGCTATATCATGTTGATAGGACTCTGTAATAAGTACTCTAATTATTGGTAATTTTGGTAGTCACCCACTCCATGCTATGGGCAGTCTCATGCTAATAACGTAGTTCACTATTTGAATAATATGACTTTAAAATGGTATCTATAAACTTCTTGACTATGTAAAGCTTCAAAGAAAACCCGGCAATTATTATACCATGTAAGGCTTGTATTTGGTAATATTATATATCCCGTCCCGGACCCGAAATACTGTGAAAAAATTATGCCCGATCAGGTTCGGTCCAGTCCGTAATGAGTCCGGATTGGGTCCATGGAAATTGGGGAAATCGGGGTGGTCCCCACAGGTCTATAGATCACATGACTCATCAAGGAGTAATTCTCAAATCAGAGTGACATTATGGGATTGGTATAACACCTCCTCTTGTAGTAACTCTACACTTACCAGCCCCATTTACATATTCAGGCATTGTGATGACGACTTCCTTGCAGGTTCAGCTACACTGGAATGCATGTCTGCATGGCGGTTTTAGCAAGTTTGCATTATCTGTAGGACTGCACTGTATGGCGAACATAGCAATGACAAGATTTGTAAAAATTGCTCTAAAGGTAAAACAGATGCAAAACTCCAGTAACCCTCAAAATGATTTATAATGATGTTGCATGGTAGAGGAAGAACGTCAACCTTTTCCACTTTAAACTTTTGCACTTTGACCCCCAAATCACAATTTACACTTACACCAGACAAATTGGTCATAACCTAGGTAATAAATTTAACATTTGACCAAAAATGACCAAAGAACAAAACAGGCTCAATGCCCACATTGGTTTACATGTTTATTCATCAAGCAGCAGTTACATAACTAGACTTGGGCAGTTCTCATCTTTTCATGACTCACTAATTCCAAGAAACTGTGTGCCAATACAGACAAAATATGCAAATGAGTCATTAATAGCATTTGCTGTCAATACTGTGCATAAGTAATAACTGTGTGTACACACTCACATATGTACAATTTTAAGTCAAACTTACGCTTTGGATCGAGTTGCCGCGTGATAAATCAAAACTCAACAACCTGACGTAAAGTTTGTGAAATGGGCCCCTTGTCAAGGTTGGGTTGACATTTTGTGAAATTACATCAACATTATCATGCATCGTAAAAGCTTATACTGAATGCTATTTTCATGTGCCTCCAGATATGTTAGCAAGTCCACAAAAAGTGCATGTACAACAATTGGTGTTTAGTGTAGTATGTAGGAAGCCATTGGTCTGTTCATTTGCTGTTCTGCAAAGTATAAAAACACCTGTATTTAGCTTGCATGGGTACTATTTTTGTTTTGTGTATTGTTTGTGTTAACCTAATATTAATTCATCTACTCCACTAAGAGGAATGGAGCCCCCTCCACCAGGACCCTTCAACCAATGCTCAAACCAAAGATGACAAAAATTTGCAAACCGGTGTGGGGTCACTTGCTGGGAGTTTTCCGGTACTCAAATTTCTGATTGTCTGAATACCAGCTATTGATTAAAAAATACAGAATTACCTCTTCATCCATTGCTCACTGAGGAACTGGGCAAATAAATCATGATTGAAAGCATCCCGTCCTTCGGAGGGGGGGAAGTTAAGCCGTCGGTCCCGATGTACAGAGGGACCTTACAATGTACATGTACATGAGGACTGTCTGAGAAAGAATAGGATGAAAACCATGACTGTTCCCAATCTGCCCCCCCCAGCCTCAAAAGCAGGCTCTATTAGGAGCTTCTGTATCTTGTATACACGCGGCCCCGATTCAGCTTACTCAATTGAATAAAATCCTGAACAACCACAAGAAATTACCAATGACTTGGGATATGCCTAAGAAGAGGACCCTCCTTGAAAGACCCAGGAGAGGACCCCGGGGGGAATTAAATTACATAGTTAGTAGGGGTTGTGTCCCCTACAAACTACTCATCTAAAAAAAGATTATGGCAAAATGTAGACCTTTGTTGTGGACACACAAACATCCAGGGATACATCCATCCAGACCATTGCCATTTAATTTAAGCTGGATTTTGCTGCGGCACAATCTGTCCCAAAAACAACAGGCGATAAGTATTTAGCGATGCGTGTAAAATATGTCCCGCCGAATGTTGCGATCACTAACATGACAATAAATGCAATACAACACCCCCACCCCCTCCCCAACACCCGCAACACCCATATCCCTCACCAACACCATGCAACACCCATTCCCCTCCCCAACACCCCCCACCCCAATCACCCTTAACCCTCCCAAACTCTGCAACACCCACCCCTCCTTAACACCCTATACACCCCAACCCCATCAAACACCCACCCCACCACCCAGTAACACGCCTCCCCTTCACCAACACCCCGCAACACGCCTCTCCCCTCCCCAAACCCAGCAACACCCTACCCCTCCTTAAACACCTGCAACACCTCACCCCTCCCAACACCCCGCCAAACACTCCCACCCACTCCCCAAAAACCCCACAAACCCCGTTCCCCAACAAAATGCAAACACTACCACTTCCCAACAAACATGACAACACCCTACCTCTCCCAACACCCAGCAACCCAACACCCCCTCCCCAACCCCACAACACCCCCCAACCACGCCCCAACACACCGCAACCCAGCAATACCCAACCCCCTCCCCAACAACCCCATCTCCCCTCCCCTATGGCAAGTAGTCTCGGTGTATGTTGTGTAACGAAGGAAGGAATTTTGCCAATCCAAAATTATGCATGCATATTAATAGATCACTTTCATTATTTTGCTCAGTTTTAGTGTTTTAACCATGTGTGCATGTCTGAAAGCCATTATATGGCAATGCTGTGTTTCAATATGCACAACATACACAACGTCTGGACAATTTTTAGGCAGAGGTACTGCAGGAACCTCAGTATTGCAATGCGATGTGTGTGGGCCACCAATCCGAACAAATATGCAAGTGAGCTCATTAATATGCATGTTTACCACCAACACTTTGCATAGGTAATACTTTTGTCTACCACTCCCCACATACCAAGTGTCATCAAATTTGGAATTTGCATTCTTGTCAAGGTTCACTTTTTTGTCAAAATGTCGATGAGAGACAAACATCATACATCAATCCATACATACATCATACAGTGTACAACCGAATGCTAAGTGTGCCTCCCAGCTACGCTGACACCCCACAACAAGTACTTCAGAATTCTAAAAACCACAAGAACTTTCAAGTCTGCATCGAAAAGTACTCCAGGTTTTTGTATTTGGAATTGACTCTGTATATGGGCTCACACTGAAGACCTGTGGGGCAACGTGATACCCCGATCCCATGAAGCCCCCTTTTTTGTTTCCCCGAAACCGACCCAACCCATATGGCAGAACATTTTCTTACCCCTACCCTGCCCAACCCGATGATATTTATCCCGGACCGAAACGGACCGCCGGTAATTGTTCCAGACTGACCCGACCCATTGAGATCCATTGTAAACTCCAAAAACAGGGGTAGATTTTGGTCACTGTGTGCGAGAATCAGTCTTGATTCCCAAAAATAAATTTTGCAGGAATCATCTAATTCGCTACTGTGTTAAGTTGTATGGTTTACGAGAATCAACATTGATTCACGCAAATCAGTTTACGAGAATCTCTGTGAGAATCGATACTTTGGATTCTTGCCGAAATTCTAGCCCTGCAGAAATAACGCTAATCCTAGACTGGACCAATATCATTTTTATAAAAACTTTCATCAAACAAGACTACATGACATACGTAACTGCTATATCATGTCTGATAGGACTCTGTATCGGTACTCTAATTATTGGTAATTTTGGGTAGACGTTTCATATAGAAGTCCCATTGATGCAAATGAGGTATTGCCATTCATTCCGTCAAGCGCTACTGCACAACGTCGTACAGCGCATGACGGAATCAATTGTAATACCTCATTTGCATCCATGGGACTTCTATATAAAACGTCTACCTAATTTTGGTAGTCACCCACTCCATGCTATGGGCAGTCTCTTGCCTAATAACTATTTGAATAATATGACTATAAAAATGGTATCTATAAACTTCTTGACTATGTAAGCTTCAAAGAAAACCCGGCATATTATACCCTGTAAAGGCTGTAATATTATACTCCGACCCGTCCCAACCCGAAAATACTGTGAAAAATATGCCCCGATCAGGTTTCGGTCCAGTCCGGTCTGGTCCGGATTGGTCCATGAAAATTTGGGGAATCGGGGTGCCGCACAGGTCTCTAGCTCACATGACCTCATCAAGGAGTAATTCTCCAATCAGAGTGCATTATGGGATTGGTATAACACCTCCTCTTGTAGTAACTCTACACTTACCAGCCCATTTACATCTGATCAGCATTTGATTGCCTACTTCCTCAGGTTCAGCTACACTGGAATGCATGTCTGCATGGCGGTAGAAATGTTCTGCATTATCTGTAGTGAACTGCAATGTATGGGACCATAGAAAATGCAAGATTTGTAAAAATTGCTCTAAAGGTAAAACGATGCAAAACTCCAGTAACCCTCAAAACTGATCTTATAATGATGTTGCATGGTAGAGGAAAGTCAACCTTTTACACTTTAAACTTTTGCACTTTGCCCCAAATCACAATTTTTTACACTTATCACCAGACAAGATTGGTCATAACCCTAGGTAATAAGCTTAACATTTTACAAAATGACAAAGAACAAAACAGGCTCAATGCACACATTGGTTTACATGCTTTATTCCATCAAGCATCAGTTACATAAACTAGACTTTGGCAGTTCTCATCTTTCATGCTCACTATATTCAAAGAACTGTGTGCTGCCAATCAGAACAAATATGCAAATGAGCTCATTAATATGCATGTTTGCTGTCAATACTTTGCATAAGTAATACTTGTGTTCACCACCACTCAGCGAAATTTTGACACAAAAGTCCACTTTTTGGTGATAAAATGTTCAAAAAGTCAAAAAAGGACCATTTTAGGGAGCTTAGGTCCACTTTTACCAAAAAAGGTCCACTTTTTCGAAAAAAAGTCCACTTTTTCGAAGTCCTGCACCCCCCAAAATAAATCCTGCGTATGGCCCTGATGCTAGCAGTCTACAAAAAGTGCATGTACAACAATTGGTATAGTAAGCCATTTGTTTCATTCTGGAAAGCATAATAAACACCTGTATTTAGCTTTCATGGTACTATTTTTGTGTACTTGTTTGTGTTTAACCTAATATTAATTCATCTACTCCACTAAGAGGAATGAGCCCCTCACCAGGACCCTTCAACCAATGCCTCAAAATAAGTGACAAAAAATTTGCAAACCGTGGGTCACTTGCTGTGAATTGATTCCGGGTACCCTTCAATTTGTTTGATATGTAACAGCTTTGATTAACATCAGATACGATCTCCTCCCTGCACTCCCTGGAACTGGGCAAATAAATCAGGAACGCATCCGTCATTCCGGAGGGACAGTTAAGCCGTCGGCCGTGTACAGAGAGTTACAAGGTACATGTAAATAGCAGGCAGGTCGAATAGATAGGATGAAAACCATGACTTCCCATCTGCCCCCCGCATTCAAAAGCAGGCAATGTTAGGAGCGAAGATCTTGGATACAACGCGGCCCCAGATCAGCTTACTCAATGAATAAATCTGACACCACCACCAAGCCATTACAAAATGACTTGTGGATATGCTAAGAAGAGGACCCTCTGAAAGACAACAGGAGGAGGACCCTGGGGGAACTTAATTACATAGTTAGTAGGGGCTTGTGTCCTCCTACAATACTATTCATCTAGAAAAAAGATAGGGCCCAATGTAGGACCTTTTTGTGGACACACACACATCCATGGATTAATCCATCCAGACATTGCATTTCATAAGCTGGTTTGCTCGGCAATCTGTTCCACATAAACCAACAAGGCAACTCGTATTTACGCGATGCGTAAAATATGTCCCGCCGACTGTTGCGATCACTAACATGCAATAAATTGCAACTACAACACCCACCCCCTCCCACCACCCCTGCAACACCCATCTCCCTCCAACACCTGCAACACCCAGTCCCTCCCCAAAACCACCAACCCATCACATAACACCTCCCCAACTCCTTGCAACACCCCACCCTTCTTAACACCCTCAAACCCAACCCCTAAACACCCACCCCACCACCCGTAACACGCCTCCCCTCCCCAAAACCCCGCAAACACGCATCTCCCCTCCCCAACACCCAGCACACCATACCCCTCCTTAACACCCTGCAACACCCGCACCCCTCCCAACCACCCCGCAACACTCCCACCCCTCCCCAACAAACCACAAACCCCGTCCCCAACAACATGCAACACCCTACCCCTTGCCCAACAACATGCACACTACCTCCTCCCAACACCGAAACACAAAACCCTCCCAACACCCCACACAACACCCAACCCCAGCCCCAACACCAGCAACACCAACCCCCATCCCCAACCACACCCATCCCCCCTATTGGTATAGTAGTCTCATGTAAAGAAGGAATTTTGCCCATCCAATTAGGCTGGCATATTGAATTAGCTCACTTGCATAACTAAGCCGCAAACATGCCACCCCACCCCAACCACCCTACCCCCTCCCACCACCTGACCCCTTCCCCAACACCCTCCCCAACAACATGCACCACCCCACCCCACCCCTCACACACCCACCCCATACCCCCCAACCCACCCCACCACCCCAACCCCTCCCCAAACCCCGCGCAAAAACCCAACTCATACCCCAACACCCCTCGTCAACACCCACACAACACCCCACTCCCTCCCCTATGGCTAGTAGTCTCATGTAGCGAAGGAATTTTTGCCTATCGAGTACCGTTCCTGAGATACAATGAGTAGAATATAATTAGCTCATTGCATCCCTAGTCTGCATATAGCACATTATTCACATAATTGCAAAAAGGATGTGCCCCATGATAGCTTTCAGGCCGTGCAGGAATTTGGAGTATTGATGTACCGTTGCAAAATATAGCAATCGCTGATTTTTGCATATTAATTAGCTCATTTGCATACTCATATGCCCGAAATACGCCCCAAATCTTCTAATCAAGACGAGAACTCTTCAGCCCGCTTCCTTCCACCCAGTTATTATGGAACTCCAGAAACTTTGTACACAGGCCTTGCAGGAATAATTTTGTAAATTATTGCAAATTCGAGACATAAGTTAGGCATATTTTACACCAAAGCTAATATGTCGAGAACCATCAACCCGCTTCTTTCCACCCAAGTTAAAGCATTGTCGCCCTTACAGAAACTCCTCGATAAATAGTATACAACCATGGGTTAACATTTTTTATCACGGATCCCGGACAGACAGACGGTGATCATTAATAGTCCCTGTTCCGAACCTCGTTTGGCGGGGGGGACGGGGACAAAAAAAATAATCGCGGTCCAACAGCCATGAGTGTCATGTGCCGTCGTGTTTGTGATGGACCAAAGGTCACCATGAGGTCAAGGGTCACATAGGTCACCAACTTGTCAACCCACCCGCCCTCTCTTTTCACCAAGGTCCATCATCGTTAGCCCTTACGGAACTCACACGGCATGACAATATAGTTAAGGGGGGTAACATGAATTCTTGCACATGACACAAAAGATTAAAAGATGAAAAAATAAGCAGTTGTAGCTCCCTCTTTGCCCTCCCCTCATGCTCATCAAGATATGTCACTGTGGCTCTCTACACAAATTCAGTGGAATTTAATTACAACACAAAGCCATCCGTCCATGCACACTGGAATCTCTGCGGTAGTTCAGGAATGAGAGTGGGGTCTGCGAATATTAAAGCAGGACATGGCGGCATATTACAGTGCACTCGCTCTTGCGTTGCCACCATTGATCTTGCAGTGGTAGGTGTGGAATAAAAGATGACGAATCAGCATGCTGGACCCTCCAGAGTGACAAAGCCACGTCGGCCCACTGACAGTGCGTTCATCGTTAAAAATAAATGAAATTTGGTATGAAATTTGGGGTTTGAAAATTGACCATTCCTAGCAATTTCAACTCTCTTTATAGTAAATGACCCCAGAGGGTGTTTTGAATCAATCCCATGATGCATAGCAGATGGCCTATACACTGGGACTGTACTAAACACATGTCAGTACTTAGGGAGTAAAAGTGTGTTCCAAAGTTCAAGAACCACCAAGACAATTCATAATCCGCTAAGCCAATTCCCCCTAAGGCACTAATCTTTGTCTGGGCTAAATATTAAAAGCCAAGGTTTTCATGTGTAAGTATAGGATTTTCATGGGATCGACATGACCCTATTGTAGGTGAACATTCCCAAAACTGTGCATGTGGGATTGACTCAAGAAACCCCTCTGGAATGGACCTAAGAAATCAATTTGACTGGTTTAGTGGGAGTTGCAAGTCTTGGCTGATATTCCTGAAAGGGGGGTCTAACTTAGACCCTTGTTAACTAGGTTAGGTCCTACATGAGTGGGACCTTTTTTCCTTCCAACATACTTAAAAATTTTTTGGTACTGTCACAGGTAAGCAAATTCCTCCTGGATGGGACAAAATGGCTCCATCCATGAGGAATTTTCTCACCCATCTATTTAAGCTTTAATAACTTTCAAAAAAAAGTCCACTAATGTGGAACTAACCCTGGTTTAAACCCAGGTCTGAATTGATACTCCCTTTCAGATACCAGCCTTCGACTCTTAACTGGTCGACAGCACAAATCAGCACATTATATACTGCCCAATTGTGCTGCAGGTGTGCAACTTCAATAATTATATAGTATTTTTTAATTAATTGTAACATATCTTTTTGAACTTGTAACCAAAACAATGCACGACACAAAACCATCTCGTGTGTGCAATTACTGCGATTAAATACATGATATGGTGGTTTTGCATTCAGTGTTATATCTAAATTTTGTCTTTTTCAGATGTTTCCTTGACCATTGCAACTCCAGAGAGACTTTTGTAGGAGAGATTCTACCCTTTACAAAGCAACTCCTTTAAAAAATTCTGCCAAGTTAAAACTTACAAATCCAAGGGTAGGGGAATAGGTCCCCTGTCGGGGAGCAACTGGCACGATGCAAATTCTTCATATTACATAATAGTATGCTCATTAACGCTATGCCACATCGTTTCTAGGAGCCTACTTCCTGGGAAGGAGTGAAGAAATGAGGGAAGAGGGAGGGAGAAGTTCACAAATTTCGTCGATCTCGCCCCAGGGGTCCCCGAGTCCCATGACCGAGGATAGCACACTACGAACGTGTCGCCTATGTGTCTTCACTTGATGACGCAATTGTTACATCTGGACTCATTGCTGTGGTATTTTGCAATATTCGGGGCGGTTTAGGTTCAGATTATTGCCCCAAAATGTAAAAATTTGATACGTACTCTTCAACCTATTCCTTCCAAAGTTACCAGACAACATTATCAGTCTTATGGAACTCTAGATTATTTTATTCTTTTTCCCAACTTTAAAAGAATGCCCCGTGAATTAGCTCATTTGCTACCTAAGCCCGCATTTATCAGCACTAAAATTTGCAAAATGATGCATGCATATGGGTTTCATGTAGCGAGGAATTTTGAGTATGTACCATTTCAAAAAATACGCACCAAGCAGTCAACCTGGACCAAAATATACACCACCACCCACAGACCCACGCAGCAGGTAATACTGCTTATAGCGCAAACTCGTCGCCCATGCCATTTTAGGCCCGGGGGATAAGAATCAAAAGATGCCAAATTAATGACATTTTTCTGATGCCTTGAAATCCAACAAAGAAGCAATCATTTTGATGTAAACAATCAGTCTCTAACACCAGTAATGAATGTATACCTGGTTGTTAGCCTTAACTTGCCGTGTTGAACGGAAATTTGCGTTTTTCTTTTTTTTAATGCATATTGGCCACTTTTTTCAATTGTTCGGCCGCTTGGGGCCAAACATGTTCATTTGTTTCTGAAATTTTTACAAAAAAAATGTTAAGGGAGTAAAACCTAAAAAAAAAAAAAATATTGCGTCAAACCAGCAATTTTAAACTAATGCGGCGTCTTCTTAGACAAACTTTTTTTTTCTGGCCTTACTGGGAAAGAGATGACTTTGAAGGCTAAATTTTCAGGCGGGACAATTAGAAATAATCAGCCCTAATCTGATATCAAAAATTGACACTCTTCCCACATAAGTCAGGGGTACCAAAGGTGATGGAACCAAGCATCTTTAAAGAGGAAAAAACAGCAATAGTCATGGAACACATAACCTGTGAGATAATCTGATACTCCATGTAGTTATCTATAGTCAAACCCGTGGCGGAACTAAGCTGTGTGTTTATGAGATGGGCAAGATAAATGATTGCATGGTGCTATAACTGTGCCTCACAGTCAGTCCACTCACACCGCAGCTCCATCGGCTTTTTCTTAAGTAGGAGGCATCGTTTATAGGGCTGTTGAATACAGAACCTGTGAAGATTAAAATTCAAGAAGGCAAAATGACAAAAAAAGACAAATTTGGCAAGTCTGTAATAGTGCAGTAATTTAATCATCAATGTCCTCAGAGAACCCAACGACCCTCAACCTCTTTTCATTGGACAATCAGTGTTCACAAAAAAATTCAGTTCAACAAAAGGAGCCAAAATTTTACATCAACCCATTGGTTTCTTGTTAAAAAACAGAATCGCAACAACCCGGGACAACCTACCAGAAATATACTTCGAGTTAATCGAGAGTAGCCCAATTGTGCGAGTACATGGAAGTGCGGCATTAGGACACTCCGTACAATCATTCTTCAAGGAATCCACTAGTTAGCAACTTTGGCAACAGACTGTGTCATTTCTGTGCAATTTTATTTTTTTAACATATGACCCCTAGATTGACCTTGAACACTTATCCATTATGCCACCTATCAGAGAATCTTCCTCCATCGTTGTTTTCTATTTGGACCTCAAATATGGACATTGCTCACACCCACTCAAATTCATGTGCTTGCTGCCAGCACTGTGCCTGTGTACTTTGCAAGGGGTGTTTACACAATATGTACGAGGAACCAGAACCGGACCTGGGGTCCGTTCCCCGAAACTCAGTCGTACATCTACGTGCATACTATGTCATGCCTGAGTGGACCAATTTGACCAAAGCACTGTGTAACTGGTATGAAAAAGTCTGTTATGAGGAAATACGCATGAGTTAGTAACACGTCGGTTACGCAAGAGTTGGGGAACGGGCCACATGGACGATGCAATCGTCTCTTAAGAAATGGACTAGCGTAGAGATCCCGAAAATTAACATGCGAATGAAGCCCGTACTGAAATCACCAGGGAAATGGACTATCAAAAGGGGTGAAGGGTCTGCGGAAGAAAAAACTATGCATTTAGATATTTCTCCACCAGAAGAGCCAAAACCAGTGATAATCCCAGGCATGGAGTTGCAGCAATTGAAAAAGCAAACGTCTGCAATCAAATCTGAGGATGTGCCGTGACTGACACACCGACTAGAACGAACACAAAGATGACCTAGGTAATTAGGCCAATGAAAGTAATGTAATGTTTCCGAACATTTTTGCAATCATAATGAGGCAACGTATTTAATTTCATTATTCGTAATTTTGCCGTAACAGCCATTTCACCAACATTCAGCGTGTGTCTAATTGCTACAATATTGTTTACAAACACACCCTAATTTAGAAATAATTGTGCAACGGTTCTTTGCGTTTAAACATCTACTCAAAATCACATAACAAGCTGTGATCACAAAGAAATCATCGATATTCTTAAAATACAAATAATGAACTTTTTGGGATGTCAGCATCTCAACGCGGGCACAAAATAATGAGCGGGAGCGAGTTATGGGGAAACAGAAACATCGACTGTCTTTATACGCTAATGGGAAATCGCGATTAGCCAATTCAGCGGAGGTCAGCGTACTTTGCCACATGATACCACGCAAATATCACTGCGATCGGCGCAGATTGATGCTCTCAGATTTGATTCAAGAGTGAAGAATTCAAAAGGATATAAAGCCAAACTATCAGAGAAAAGGAATTTGGTTATATTGGGGGGTCATTTAACATACGTATTTTGTAAGTTTATTTATTTCTTGTTACTGTGCGAGTAAAAGTTGCGAAATATCTGCATGCGAAAACAAACTAGGCCTATAGTGATTATTAAGCATGTCGACAAAGGTATAGCTGAGCTCCATCCGTATACACACATCAACACATGTCGACATGGCCCTACATGCTGTGATTGCTCTCACAACATAGGAATACTAGTGAAACTACACCTTCTTTCCCAAATGGCACATAATACGAATTTGACTTGCCCAATAATAACAAGGCGGTTCTCGAACCACAAGTTCTCGCCGCTTTAGGTATAGCTGTAAAGACATAAAGAGCAGCACCCAGATTGCAAATGTACAAGTAGAGTGTTCCCAAAGAAGTTGTGCAAGCCAGGATACAGTGGAGGATTGCAGATATCACCCTCCCAACACCCACCCCTCCCCCAATTAAAAAAAAAAAAAAAAAAAAAAACACCCCACCCACCCCATCCCCAACACCAACCCCCTCCCAAACCCCCACTCCCCTCCCAAACACCTTGGCAACACCACCCCTTCCCAACACCCAAAAACACCACACCCCTACCCAACACCCGCAACACCCCCACACCTCACCAACACCCCCGCAAACATACCCCACCAACACCTCACCAACACCACGCAAACACCCACACGATCCCAAACCCCAAAACACCCCACCCCCTCCACAACACCCCGCAAACACCCCACTCCCCTCCCACAACCCCAAAACACCCCACTCCTCAAACCCCCAAAAACCCCCCCACCCCGCAACACACCACACCCTACCCAAAAACCCCCCACCCTCTCCCCAACACCCGGCAACACAACACCCCGCAACACCCCCACCCACCCACCCCTCCCACCCCCCGCCAACACCCATCCCCTCCCCAAACCCCAAAACACCCCTCAATGGCCTCGTAACACCCGACCGACCAGCACCCCGCATAACCCCACACCCTCCCCAAACACCCCTCCCCAACCCTACCCCAACTCTCCCCCAACCCACGCAACACCCCCCCCCTCCCAACACACCCAACACCCCACCCTCCCAACATCCCAAACCCTTCCCCCAACAACACCCGCAACACCCCAACCCTCGCCAACACACCGCAACACCACCCCCTCCCCAACACCACCGAACACCCCACCCCCTCCCCAACACCACCGCAACACCCGCAAACCCCTCCCCAAACACCCCGGCAACACCCCAACCCTCCCAAACACCCGCACACCCCCACCCCCTCCCCAACACCCGCAAACACCCCCACCCCTCCCCAACACCGCAAACACCCCACCCCCTCCAAACACCCACCGCAACACCCCACCCCCTACCCCAAACCACCCCGACAACATCCCACCCCCTCCAACACCCGCAACACCCAATCCCCTCCAACACCACCGCAACACACCCCTCCCAACACCCCGAAACACCCCTCCCAACACCCGCAACACCCCTCCCCCAACACACCACAGCAACACCCCAACCCTCCGCAACACACCCAACACCCAACCCCCTCCCCAACACACCGCAACCCCACCCCCTCCAACAACGAAGCAACACCTCTCCTCCAACAACCCGCAAACACCCAACCCCTCGCCAACACCACCGCAACACCCACCCCCTCCCCAACACCACCGCAACACCCCACACCTCCCCCAACACCACGACAAACAACCCACCCCTCCCCCAACACCCGCAACACCCCACCACCTCCCAACACCCGCAAACTCCCACCCCTCCCAACACCCGCAACACCCCCACCCCCTCCCCAAAACCCGCAACACCATACCCCTCCCCAACAACACCGCAACACCCACCCTTCCCCAACACACCGCAAACATCCACAACCCCTCCCCAACCACCCGCAACACCCCGCAACACCCCACCCCCCCCCAACAACCGCAAAACCGCAACCACCCTCCCAACACCCGCAACCACCCCTCCCAAACCACCACCGCCAACAACAAACCCTCAACCAAAACATCCGCAAACAACCCCCCCCCCCAAACAAACCGGCGTAACACCCACCCTCCCCAACACCCAACCGCAACACCCCCCCCTCCCAACACACTACCACCCACCCTCCCCAAAACAACGACAACACCCACCCTCCCCAACACACCGCAACACCCCCACCCCTCCCAACACACCGCAACACCCCACCCCTCCCAACACACCGCAAAAACCCCAACCCCTCCCAACCCACCGCAACAACCACAACCCCTCCCCAACACCCGCAAAACCCCCCTCCCCAACACCACGAAACACCCCACCCCCTCCCCAAACACCAGCCGCAAACAAACCCCAACCCCTCCCCAACACCCCGCAAAACCCACCCCTCCCAAAACCAGCAACACACCCCCCCCTCCCCAACACACCGCAACACCCCCCACCACCTCACCAAACCCGCAACACCCTCCCTACCAACACCCCGCAACACCCTTACCCCTCCCCAACACCACCGCAAACACCCACTCCCAAACACCCAACATCACACCACCCCTCCCCAACCCACCCGCACACCCCACCCTCCCCAAACAACAACAACAACCCACCCTCCCAACACCTGCAAACCTCCCCTCCCAACACCCCCTGCAACACCCTTCCCCAACACCACCGCACAACGCAACACCCTCCCCAACACCACGCAACAACCAACCCCTCCCCCACCCCTTTTTTTTTAACACCCCACCCCCTCCCCAACCCCCGCAACACCCCACCCCCTCCCCAACACACCGCAACACCCCACCCCCTCTGCAAGCACCCACCCCAACACAACCGCAACAAACCCAACCCTCCCACAACCGCAACACCCCCCCCTCCCCAACACCCTGCAAACCCCACACCCCTACCCAAAACCCTGCAACACCCCACAACACCAACCCCCACCCCTCACCCAACAACCCATCCCAAACAAAAGCAAAAACCCAAATCCTCCCCCCACCCCCGCAACACCCAACCCCTCCCAACACACCACAACACCCCACCCCCTCCGCAAACACCATCCCCAAAACCACGCAACAATCTACACCCCCCCACACCCCAACCCCCTCACCAACACAACGCGGAAACACCAACCCCTCCCACACCCGCAAACAACCGAACACCCTCCCAAACACCCCGAAACACCCTGCAGACCCCCCCTCCCAAACACCCGGCAACCCCCCAACCCCCAAACTAAAAAACAACCCCCACCAAAACCACAACCCCCCAATTAACCACCCCGTCTCAACCACCCCGCAATACACCCAGCTCCTCCCAAAAACCAGCCCCTCCCAACCCCAACCCCCTCCCCAATGCCCGCCACTACCCCACCCCCTCCCCAACAACCCACAATATCCACCCCAGCGCCACACATAAACCTCCCCCTACCAAAACACCAAGCAAAAAGAACTCAATCACCAAACGAAGCCTAAATCCCTCCCCTTACCTTCCTTCCCTCCCCCTATCTCTCCTGTCTATTCTACTCCCTCTCTTCCTTACTCTCTCTTTCCCTATCCTCTTTCCATTACTTTTGGTCTCCTTTCCTCTCTCTCCTTGTCTCCTTCATCTCCGCCTCATTGTCGTCCCCTCTCCAACACCCCAGCTCCCTCCCCAACACCCCACCCCCTCCCCAGCACAACCAAACCACCCAGCACAACCCAAACACCATACCCCTCCACAAAATCCCGCCAACACCCGACCCCCTCCAACACCCCACCCCCCCAACACCCACCGGCTCCAAGAACACAGAAATATGCATATCCAATGGACGTTTCAGCTATCCAACAATTACGCATATGAATTCGGTCAATTGTACAACAAATGCCCTTTAATTGGCCCACATGCACTTTGACCTAATTATGATTCACACAAAAGATGAATCGCAAGACTAGTCTTCAGTGGTGAAGAGAATTTCGCCTATCCGATGTACCGTTTCAGCATACAGCAATTATGCCATATTTTAATTAGCTCATTTACAGACCTAAGCCGCATATTCACTTTCAAATGGCAAACAAGATGCGCAACATAATATAGGCTCTCATGCAGTGACGGAATTTTGTGTATACGAGTACGTTTAAAATTATAGTCAATTACGGCTGATTTTTGCATATTAATTAGTCATTTGCATACTTAATTTGCCCGAAATAGGCCCAAAATCTAATCATGTCGAGAAACTCTTCAGACCGCTTCCTTCCACCAAGTTAGCAATTCATTATAGGCCGTACGGAACTCCTGAAAAACTGTACACAAGACTTTTTTTTCTTAAATTATGCATAATTAGACACTTAATTAGCATATTTCTACGCCCAAAATGCCACTTTGACCCAATTATGATTCACCCAAAAGAGGCATGGCATAGTATTCTTTCATGCAGCGAAGGAATTTTGCCTATCCGATGTACGGTTTCAGAGATACAGTAATTACGCATATTTAATTAGATCATTTGCATTACCTAAGACGCATGCATCACACACGTTCAAATTGCAAAAAAAATGGCGCACCATGATAGGCTTTTCATGCAGTGGAAGGAATTTTTCGTATCCGATGTACCGTTTTAAAAATTATAGGCAATACGCTGTTTTAGGCATATTAATTAGCTCATTGCATACTTAATTTGCCCGAAATACGCCCGAAATCTAATCAGTTTGAAGAATCTCCAGCCCGCTCTCATCCACCAAGTACATCATCATCCGCCTTACGGAACTCCAGAAAAACTTGTCACAAGCTTGCGGGACACTTTCGTTAATTATGCAAATTAGATACTTAATTTGCATATTTTAAGCCCAAAACTAATAAGGTACGAGAAAATCGTGGACCGTTCTTTCCACCAAGTACATCATCATAGCCCTACGGAAACCCGATAAATCGTACACAAGCCCGTGAACACGGACGTCATGCAGACAGCACAGCATGACAGACCAGCCAGTGACAGACAGACGGACAGACAGACAGACAGCAGGACAGACGGAACAGACAGACAGACAGACAGGACAGAAACGTGAAAAAGTCTCTGCCGAACAAAGTTAAGGAGAGACAAAAATCAAGGAAAAGTGGTTTGTTCATTGTACTATAATGAGTATTGCCCAACATGCCCAATGTTGAAGGTGGGTACAAAGCTATCATTAAGGCAGAAATGAGTGTACTGGCCTTAATTCCGGTATGCGGGACCTAACCAAATTATTGATAATGTATAAGCTACTGGGGTTTGTTTCAAAAACCAACCCATGTGGCAATCGTTAAACAGTAGTGTGTATGAGCCTTATTCCGTTTACTATTGATTTCCGTTGCTTTAGGTAGTTTTTAATGGGGTAGCGTGCCTTTTCTATTAGGTAGGTACACATACCGGAATTAGAGGCAGGTTGACCTCTTCGCGTCATTAGGATGTGAAATGGAAGCAAGAGTGACCTTTCTCTCAAGTCAGGAGCCTAATCTTCTCATAAATCATTATTTGTTCCAGTAATACAGTTTTTGTATCAAATACTTTTTTTCTCACGGGCTATTCTGGGGAATAATATTCCCCCCGATTTAAACTCGCAGGGCTATTTTGAGGTGACAAGGGCTCTTTTACTTTTTCAAGAATTTTCTCAAAATTTTAAGCACCAGATCATTTTTAGATGTAAGATGCAACTGTATTGTTATTAAATTGACGTTCTTGTATTATTCTTATTACTTGTAGTGTGCATTGGTGTGGGTTTATATTGATGGTATTTTCCTTATCTCATTCATGTTTATGCAAATGCTGCAATGGAAATCATCTACGCATATCCCTCCTCTTTCAAAAATACCGATTAGCAATGAGTGGCAATGAAACTATGAATGCCCGCCCACTTTTTTGTCCTGCTCCCTGACAGACAGGGGAAATAACTGCCAGTGGGTCTAATGCTTAAAGTGGCCCTGGCACGTTTTCAGAAAAAATGAAATTTCTTCAATTTGCTCGCAAATGATAGTCTAGGCCATTTGAAGAAGAGAGATATAATTTGCGCCTACGAATAATATACCCAAAAACAGATAGGGCCATTAATAAGAGGCTAAAGACATCCAGGTAATACTTTTAAGTTTGCCTTAATTTGAACTAACATATGTGTCTATTACATGAATATAATAGACTCATACTAATTAATATTAAAACCACAAAGGTCACAGACCGGTCAAACAAGGTGCATGCCGTGGGCAACAACTATGGCGTGTGTTTTTGTGTGTTAAACGCCATTTCCGCATCGTCTGCTGGATTAATGTCGCCGGTGACATTAATTATAAAATCATTCTGTTTACTCATAAGCGCGCTGATTTGGGCTTAATAATTTCAGGTGAGGGCCAATGTATATAAAAGCTTTATAACCATGCAAAAATATCAATTTTGAAAAATTTAGCGGGCGCACTATTTTTCAAATGTGCCAGTGTCTCTTTTTTAATAATGCAATCTAAAGATACCATTTTGCAAAAATACTACAAGTTAAAACTTGCAAGATCCCCCTGGCAGGGAACAAATATGCAAATGAGCTCATTAATATGTAGAAATAAGGATGACACTGTCCATGGGTAATTACTTGCATCCACCACTACCAAGTACCCACATAGTAAGTTTTGTTAAATTTAAGGGGACATTGTGATCTGGTAGAAGTTCACCTTTTTAGTAGAGGTGGGCCATAGAGAGTCATAATTAGGTCATAGTTTCGAATTACTTCAAACACAGGGTAAATTGTTGACTTTAATGATGCTGATCCCATTTTTGAAGAAAAAAATGAAAAAAAGGTGAAAACCCAAAGTGCGAAAACCAGGGTGCCCCGACAAAAAAAAATAAAAATGGTCACCGAATTCTCAAAAAATTATATTTTTGACAATAAATACCTTAATTTTGATGGCAATAACAATGTTTTGGCATATAGGGAATCATTCTATGCAACTTTCATTTCATCATGACTTTTGTTTTCTTGATATTGCAGATTTAGCTCAAAATTAGACTGCAAGGGTGCTTTGCCAAAATGTACACATCCTATGAAAGTTGTAAATTTTAATATCTGGGCCATCATCAGAATTGTTGATTCCTCATTTCCTGAAGAATACAGCTGTTTAACAATTTCCATTTTTCCACGGCATCGGTTTAAACATCAATGAAAAAACACCTATTGGAATGTACAGGGGTCAACATTACCAATATGGTGGTGCCCAAATCTATGATAATGAAGTGCGTATGCTCATTATAATACTTTTGGGCACCTTGAATCTCTAAACCCTAACCCTAACATTACTGGAAAAAATTATTAAATATTAGCTTCAATTTCAGACTTTCATGTTTTGTTTTCTTTTGTACTTGAACAATCTTGACAATTTCAAATTCTGGTGCAGTACTTAAAGGTGCAACGAGAGATTTTGAGGCACCCAGATATTGTGTCATAATAGTAATTTAATATAGA
>JAMKCH010055276.1:0-74969 GCA_023653785.1 Ophioderma brevispina | reverse complement strand
AATATAACAATATCAGGACTAATGAAAAAGAAACGGTCTAGCTGCGTGCCAAACCTGGCAATCCATAAACCTACAATAAAACCCTACCGAAAAACCAGCACCTGACTGGGCGTACTGTATGTCCACACCTTTAAGGGCCCGACCCCCGTAGACTAAGATCTCAGTCACCATCTCCAGTCAGGCCATGACCTACCTCAACCAACCAACTGACACACAACGCCATAACCATAAGGAAAGAAAGAACAATTATACATGCAGGGAAACCCTTAACGCTACTACACTATTAATAAAGTCAAGAAGGTTCTTTAACAGGTGGGACTTTCCACCAACGAGCCCTTTAAGCTCCTGATGGAACGCCAAGGTTATTAAGTCGAGATGTTCTTTGCACATTGTAACATAGGACATTCCAGTAAAAGGTATTTTGCGTCTTGTAAATCTGCAGGTAGACACACGTTCCCTCCAGGGTGGTTATTCATGAGAGCCCAAGTAATTTTGGTTGAGGTAATAACACTTTCCAAGTCGCAACCGATGGAATTGAACCTCCATCTCTCGGATAGTCCCCCAACTGAACATAATGAAGGGAGAACGACGGCTGAGTATTTCGCGAGATTGGTTGAACTGATAGACCACTCATCTTGCCATTCTTTCTTCATCTCAGCTTGAAGATAGACTTGACTTCAAAAGAATGATACTGGGATAGAGATACAATGTGGTCGTCTTTTCCTCAGCTTTCTTGGCATCAGTGTCAGCACATTCATTACCAATTTAACATGACCCGGAACCCAGGAAGAATACCCCATTAATCCAAGTTCATGGTCGCTCTTATATGGACGTTGACTTTCACAAATAATCTTATTGTCGGAATTAAAAGTGGAAGGCTTTGAATACCACTTAAGCTATCACCAAAATTACACCAGAACGGCGCAACATCTTCCACCCTGCCGCAGTCTAGTAACATGCACGACTCAGCGGAGTATTGGAGTTGACCAACACGCGGTAGTTCAACACCACGACAACTCTGTATCGTATATAAAATTCGGATGTCGAATCCGGGGTCAATATACGTGGTGAAATGGGTTTTTGAACTCTATCTTACTTAAATATCCAAAATGTTTCGATGGTCCCCCTATTTAAAATAGTGTAAAAGAAATTTTGCATAACCTGCAATCACCCTGCTTTCGCTGAATAGTAATCGACAGGAGCTAGATGGTAATCCGATGTTCACTGCAGTGGTAAAATATCCCCTCTAAAAGGATTAAGCTGAGAACTGGGTCTTGGTATAAAAATGTGAAAGTTCTAATTCTATAGGAAAGCAATAGGAAATTAATCCTATGTTTTCTTTTGAAACATCTAAGCATAGGCGGAATCGCCTGTTGCTTTTCATTAAGTTATTTCTGTAGCCAAGAAAAGGAAGGGAATCTATTGCATTTGCATGCTAATCGATATAGAATCACGAGATATCACAGAAAAAAAAATGGACGACTTGAAATCTTTTGTTGCACCTTAAGTATGATTATAATCTGACTTTGACATATGGAAAACTCAGTTGGTATATTTTGGTGTGTTAACATACATAAAATGAAATATTATGGCAATATACCTCACGTTTAAGGCACTATCAGTGAATTGGCCCAAATCACAAAAACACAAGGAAATAATCAAAAATCAGATTTGCATGTAACAAGTATCGTATCCTAACATATCCTGCGAGTTATAAGACTGAAGCAAAACTATGAAGAAAAATTGATATTTAGTCATTACTGCTCCGTACGGGACAGTTTATACACACCACTGCTACCAAAAGCTATTGCAACATGCAGAAAAAGTTTTCATAATCACAAAAGATTTCAAATTTTGTCAAGGGGTGCCTAACCACACATGCTGCATTGAATGTCAAAGTCGTTTTTTTTCAAACAAATGTTTTCCCAAAAATCATAGAGTGCAAAAATATTTTGATTTGAATCAACGTTTCCTAAATAGGCTGACCCTAAAATAGCTGGGCGATCGACAAAATGGCCGATTGCACCCCAGAGGGAATACAGACACTGAGAACGCCACAAATGGACCCCAAGATTAGCGCTAAATGATTCTAGGGGTTTGGTAGGATTACTCTAAATGGTTAAGGAGGAAAAAATTACATTGCTGCGGGGACCAGAAAAGGATAACGTCAAGGGAAGACAATGGTCTTTAAAAAGAATACGCAAAAATTTTGAGGGAACAATCCGCATTGCAATTTTGAATGACAAACACGTTGGTTTGCCAAATCGCTGTCTGACCGATACTTATTTACATTCCACGACAAACAGTTTGTGATAATGGTCAACGGTATGATTAAAAAGTTCGTTTCCAGTTGCCAAGTGACCACTGTCTTGTCATTCAATTCCCGAGACCAACAGCGATGACTTTGCTCTCATCTTCCATTGGCGTATCTCATTTCCGGTCCAAATAAGCACTGCGCTTTTATCCCGTAAAAACGATGAGAGTAAACCCCAACAATTATTTAGTGGCTATTTGAGCATTTGTGGCGTTTCCATTGTCTGTATTCCTTCTGAGGGGCAATCGGTACTCCTCTAAATGGTAACGAGTGAAGTTTCACGTTCGACTCCCGGATCGACCCAAAAGAGTGAAATCTTAAACACTCCAAAATGAGTGGTTTGGTATTAAACATCGCGAATTCCTCCACTCAAAAAGTGAACTCACTCTAAAAGAGTGGATTTCCCACTCGTTTCCGTGTTGTCCCTTTGTTTTTCACGTCCTCAAAAGTGTTGTCCTCAGTTTAACCTCAAACGAGCGGACAAAAAATTTCCTTCTTTTTAAGTACAAACGCCCCTCATTTGGAGTGGTTACAAAAGTTTCACTCTTTTGGAGTGAATTTTCACTCGTTTACATTTAGAGAGTAAGCTACACATCGACCACCAACTCTTTAATTAATCCGCCATATTTAGGAACTGGAATCAAATCACAATATTTTTCGCACGCAAGGATTCTGGGGAATAACTTCTGTTTCAAAAACACACAACTTTGGCATTCATACGTCATACGTGGTTAAGAACTGATGTTACAAATTTTTAAATCAACAAAACAAGAAAGAATAAAAAATTTTTTTTCATGCATGTTGCAATGCTTTGTTACGGTGTTTGTACAAACTTCATTGACCGGTATTGAATGGAGATTCAGATCTTTAAACATGCTGTTTTTCCTTTTGTTTTTTTTGCATTGGAAACAAAATAACTGCGAAATTCTACAGAATACTCCGGTTAATTTCGAATATTTTGACTCTTGGTTTGGATAAATCTATAAACCAATTGCCATGTAATTTGACCAACATCTTGAATTTTAGCCTGATACAAAGTAATATTAATATAAATATCTTAGTGTTCAAAATCGTGTCTCATACCCAATTTAATACTTTTTATAATTATTTTTTGGGATCCACTACATAACTAAATATAATACAGACATATGTATTTGTAGGTTTGAAAGTCTGAAAACGGCAGACGTATTGTCACCATATGGGATTTCTTCTTTCTCCATTGTTATCCAAACGGAAATGCCAGACAAGAGTTTCTAATGGTCCACGATATAATCTTACACATTTTGTAATATTCTGGATGATATAACTAAAAAAATGTGCCTGTTTTTGACCGCCAATCTTTTGGCGCTATCAAGATGGGAACGCCAGATAGAATTGAGTTTTGGTAATGGTCAATAAAATAATCCCACCGTTTCAGGTAAAAAAGTTCATGGTATTTGAGTGTTTTCTATCATTTTTAATGCGTCAATTAATTTGCATAAATTATACATCAATTAATAGCGCAAAAATGCACCATCAAATATTTTTATAAAGTGGCTAATGTTATAGTGGAATCCAATAAAAAAAATTAGAAAATAAAGACGAAGCCCGCGGGACCAGTTTACGTACATATGGACCTGAACTATTTTGGCTAAAGTTGAGGTACGTGGAAACCGGACGTAGTTTTACAATTCAAGGTGGGGTGTCGTTTTCGGAAGCGGGAAGACGCTGTCACTTTTTCCCCTGTGATGGAACAATGCCCTGATATCTGATAAAAGAAGGTTGATTATTCTCAATGACAGTGAGCTGGTCTCAAAACCAAATTCTTTGAGTCACTTTCTGGATGTTTGTCAGGTCCTCTCGTATTCGATATAAACACCACCGTCAATCACGTTAAATCTCCCAATGATTGGAATACAGGAGGGGCTCTTTGATGGAATCAAATACCCGTGGAAGATAGACTTCTGTCAATTATTTAATTATAAAATAAGAAGATGACTAATTCCACTTCGTCTTTAATTGTCCTTATTTTGTAGGCCTGAGCGAAATGCTATATTCCACCATATTTTGGTAAATCATCCAATCTAGCAATATTATAAGCTAGGCGGTGAACTCCAATTAAACTCTGCAAATATCTATACCATGCAATGTGTAAACCGTATTCGTCAAGACCCATTGATTTTGTACTATTGTTTTGAAGGGCCGGTGGCCTAGATGTATCGTAATAAAATCTCTCTTGCGAGAGAACTGAACTGAACTTTACACTGTGTTTGAAGTTCTTCTCATATTCTGCTTAAGACCACTCCCGACCATCCAAATGATGGTCAGAATTGATCCGCCATTACTTGGGGCAATCCACCCCAAAACCTACCAAATCTTTTGATCTCTGTACCACGCTTGATTAAGTAGAATTCAAAGCACACTTAATCTGTAAAAACAAAAAATTTTTGGGTGAATTAAGCAGGATGCCCCCCAGCTATGACTGCCAGTGAGGTGTTTTGGCATGTTTCCACCGTATTCGGTAGATGAGTGGCCAACGTGTTTGTAAGTACTTAGTGTCAAGTGCTTCTTGACCCACGATAAATTGGTAGCTGTAGGGGATTTCACAATCTAAGTGCTGATAAGTTTGTGCGCCTACCAGCATCCCCACGAAAAGCGAATATTACCTGGGTAATGTAATTAATGTTTTTTGGTTTGTTTTTTTTTCATATACAATTTTGAACACATGTTTTTCCAATACAGAATTTCAGGAAGATCTGAAAATCCATGGGTGCATTTTTTTAAATGTGGTTCTTGGCTGTTTTATAAGGGAAGGGGGGAAAATTTTTTACAGGGGTAAACATAAAAAGTGTTAATTGTTTCAAAATTGTATACCAATCTGTTCGGTTGCCAATAAGGTTTCTAAAATGTATAGTTTGCCATATTTACGACCTATTGTTTTGAGTACAATAGGCTCCAGAAATTTCAAGGTCATTATTTATAGAATGTCCGATTTTGTTGAAACTGGTTTAAATCGTCCATTGGGTGTTATAACTAAATAAGAAAATGTATATAGATTCTGTGTTTCACCTTTCAAAGTTGAGAGTTTTTTCGATATTACTAGTGGTCTCCCATAGACGCGGTGGACCCACGACCATATTTGCCCTCTTAATTATCATGAAAGGCATTTGACAACGCGCCCTTTATATAAAAACTTCTGCAGTAAGACGAACATTTGCACATTTTTAAACAACCGATGAATCTGACATTTTACCCCCAGTGTGACCATGAACCCGTTTGCCTTGAAACTCTTTTACTATAACCGTCAGTAGGGCAAACATACCTTTCTGTAACCTTGAAACGTACTAACATGATAGTATCTTTAAAACACATGTTGGCCCCTTTTCTCTTTGACTCCCTGTAAAAACCATTGCCCCCTAGGAATACCCCAGAACACATTTAAAAAAATGACACCCATGAATTTTTGAATCCTCATACATTTTGATTTAGAAAAACCTTGGTTGAAATTGTAATGAAATTTTCACAAAAACAGTTGCCACGTGATAACTAAAATGATTGTGACGATTTCCTGATGGCAGCGGTAATAATAAGACACTATCAGTGAATTGCTAATCAGCAAATCGAAAAAAATCATCAAATCATTTTTTGCATGTATGTAACAAGTACAGTGTATCTCGAACATACCCTGCAAGGATAAGACCCAAGCAACATAATAAGGACAGAATCAGAGATTTTTCATTAACTGTCCGAACGGACACTTACTACAACACGTAATTGAATGGAGAATCGTACCTCTTGAACACTGCCGTTTTTCTTCCTTTTCTGTCAATTCTGACAGTCTGAAAAGGTAACTTATGAGAATTCTACAGACTTATCCTTGCACTTTGAAGCTATTCCTGCAATTCAATATTTTTTCATAGCACTGATAGTGTCTTAATTGAATCGCACCTTGGGCACCCCTTTGGTGGATATGTGCACGTTATAAATGGACATTAATTGTTATTACTGATTTGTGCTGCACATCCATAACATAAGAAAAATCAACAATGTACGTATTTGAGGTCAACTGTATACAGGTCATGGTGCAACAAGTGTCTCATACTTTAAAATCTGGACATTCACAGGGGAATTCTAGAATCAGATACAATACACCCTGCTGTGTCTTCATTATGCGGATTTAATCCCGGGGGGGCCACTTGTATGTCAAAGGTGGATATCATGCTCCGTGTATGGCCTCCCAAACGTACCCTAAGCGCGTATTCCACTTGGCAAGAAACACACCTAAGCACGTAGTTGGGTTGATTTGCTACCCTTAACAAGTCCTTTGGGTTGATTTTGCTACCCTTAACTAGTGTTTTGGTTTAATTAACTTCCTAAACAAGTAATTTGCATGACATTTCAAAATACAGCTAAACAAGTATTTTGACATAAGTTTGCTACCCTATACACGCACGTTCATAAAAATGTGGCCTTACCATCCCCTAACATCGGGCCTATATGGGCTCCTGATCATTAAGGAATATATACACATTTTTCATTAAAGTTTCGAGTTATATCATTTGTGCATAATCTTGGGCCTAATAAGTTTACAATTTAAATCCATTACTTGTAATTTTGCAAGTCTTTAAATTTTCCTTATATTTCTTTGGAATTAATGAAGTCTTGTCGAATGTCGTAATTATTGACAATTTTTCTGCAAATGCAGCCATTTAATTGAACTAATACCCGCACTGAATATTCATGAACTTGTTTTGATTGACATAAATTAAGCCGACCCACATTCCGTTTCAGCGCACCTTATACTTGTAACGATTAGTCACAAAAAGAAAAATGCAAACTTCTAATTTTAAATAAAGGCCTTTATGTGTTGGAGCGGAAACGACACGACATAGAGAACATAAGCTAAAAAGGCTGAAAATGGTTAAAAGCACTGGGATCTACCATTTGAACATCAGGAGAAAATCGGAACAAACACACTATTTCCACATTTTATGTGATTTTTTTACAAGTATTCAAAATATCACACCCTAAAACGTATTTTTCAACGTGAAAGCTACCCAATTTTGAATTTTGATGATTTTGATACCCGAAACAATTTTACGCGCGTACACGTCTGGGTCTCAAAAAACGACCCTACTTAACGCGTTTTTTTACACGAGCATGATATCCACGTTGGAATGCAAGTGGCCCCCGGGATTTAAGCCAACTACTTGCAATTATACTTATCACATCTACACCAATACAAAGATACCATGGCTTTTTAGATTTTTCGATATTCCGGATTAGCAAATCTTATACTTTGTAATGTTAACTAAGAGGGTTGTGCGCCTGTGCACTGCCCACCAAATAAGCTATATAATTATTGCGATTTCCTGTCCGCATTCCTTCCTCCCTTCCGCGCCTATTGAGGGTGACCAGAGAAGGTTTTGAACCAATCCCATAATGCATTGGCTAGTGCCTATACTGTATGTAATAAATACATTCAGACTTAGGGATAAAAGTGGTTCCAAAAGTTGTAAGAACCACATACATTTCATGATCATACTAGATAGAGATTCCGTAAGTTCTTTGTGGGCTAAAATGAGCTTAAAGCTGGTTTTTATTGTGTTAGAATCTTTGTGGGATCACATTACAGGTGAAATTTTCCCAAGTGTGATTGTGGGATTGAGTCATACACCTTCTGAGGGCCAGTGGTTTTAATGATGTATACTAAAATGTGTTCCGTTTATCGTAAAACATACCTCGTGGTCACCCTGGCGCATAACCCGCTACTGTCTCCAACTTCTTATAAAAAGGACAAAATAAAACAAAATTATAAACGAACGCGCGCACGAGCCTTACCATTAACTGCACAGGTACGACGTTCAAATATGAGTACGAATACATGAAAATCCAAACCATTTCATGCACTTAAAATGAAGGTAACAAATAAAGTTCTTTTAAATATTGTACATGCACACGCACATGCACGCAAACAAACCACATACACGGCAAGCAAACACACACATACTCGCAACACACACAGGTGAAAAATATGGATTTAAAATCACCAGATAAACGGCACAAATCATCTCCATATAAAAGTTATAATAAAAACAATGGATAGTTCGAAACAAAGACCTTATTTCTTATTTTACGTTAACTTTGAACGTAACATGTTCCTTTCAAATGACATGATGATAAACGTGTTTCAATTTCTATTCCATGTTCTTTGCCCTGAAATATCAGTCATTTTTTACAGTACATGTTAATCAAGTTACACGTAAATAAGAAATGACATGTTATTTTTAAAAGCACCACCTCACTTGGAATTTGCGTGATATATTGAACGAGCGAGCTACACGTGGGAAATTTTGAAAGGAAATTTTGTTGACATTTTTTCATGCCTCCAGATTTTCTAACGTGTAGCATTAATTTTTCCTCACACATATGACTCTTTCTATAATGAACTTCATTTTCTTTCATGTTATTTTTCAGCTGACTGGATTAACAGAAAAAACAGTATGATATTGTGTGTTTTTCGGTTTCTGCAAGCCGGTGTGAAAGCATATCTAGTCCCGCGGAGCCCCGTCCGGGGCTTCCATAGACGAAACGGAATAAAGCGTGAACTAATGTTGAGTGAAGAGTCAACTGAATCGATTGCCCTATTGTTCAACCATTGTTCCCGACTATGATAGGCCTACGCCGGACGATAGTTCTTCTACCCCGGCTTCAAGAACGTCATGATAGGGCCTATTTAACCCCGTATCAGGAAAGAGTAAAAGACGAGTCTTTTCATGTCTATTGGACCTTTCACACTATAAAATTAAAAAGGGGTATACACTCAGCACCCGTTCATTTCGGACAATTCAATACGCCATACACACTATAAGACCCATGTACCAGCAACAGCAGTCATGCCGTTGTATCCCTTTTGTTGAAAAAATACTGGTTGTACTGGGTCACCATGCACTGTGACTTGATACAACTGGCATTTGTGACGATTTACTTATTTAAATACATTCTAGTTCAAAATCCCAAATCATAACTAAATTTTTTCCAAATAAACAAAGCTAACAAAACTGGCTCATCATAGCCTGTGCAATGCTACAAGAAGCATGCACCCTAGTACTGAAAACCCAGGGTAGGAAACCCATAGAGGAATCACTCGGCTTGTGGCCCTGGCACGTACCAATACGTATGGGCAATGAATCCCCAAACAAGAGCTGTACAACTACTAACCTGTCTAATATTCCACAGTTATCTTAATAGGCCTATGAAGAGACTTATGATATAAAACGAGTAAGTGTGTTCACTAAACGTACATGTACTCCGAATTAGAATCCAAGGCAATCCATCCAATTCCTCTACGATGAAAGACTCATTTAGCAGATTTCAACTTGAAGAAATATCAACTGACACCTGACTTCAACGGCTCAACCATTATTGGTATAGGCCTATCGACACTTACCGTTGTTGGGCTTGAGGTAATAATACCTAATCCTCCTTGATAATACGTAATTCCCGTTGTTATCTCGTTATATAACAAGGCCTTTACCTGGGGTGCAAATGTTTCAATCTTTGCCTCAAATTACCCAAACTCAAGTTGAACTGTTCCTATCCCCTTAATCTTGGGTATAACAAGCTAGCGATACCCGTGTGCGTGCAGGACAGTGCAGCCGACAATCGTCTTAACAAGAATATGTCTTGTTTAAAAAGACAATATATGGCAGATACGTGGTTTACAGTGAATTGCAGCTAATTGCTCTGAAGTATCGGCTATCGTTAATGATTAAAGGTACCTTTCGTGATCATGGTATTTTTTTATTTAGGTTCATATTGCAAATCCAACTATCCTCGATAAAATTGTGTGTCCAATTAAATCATTGATTCTGATGCATGGTGGCGTTTTTGATGATGTGCGCCAACGTATACAGGGTGTTCCAAAAATTTTCCACCCATATAAACTAATCCATTTCTCAGAAACCTGCAACATGGGCATTACAATCTTAATGGAACACATTAATTATTCCCTTTGTATTATCAGTGCAAATGCCACGTAATCCCCCCAACCATAGGATTACTAAGACATGGTTAATCTCTGACGGGAGACTAACTTTAGTCCTGGGTTTTAAACAGGGTTAGTCCTACATGAGTGACCTTTTTTCCCCTCCGTCCAACATACTCTAAAAATGACGGTTGCTGTAAACAGGTGAGAAAATGCCTCATGATGGATGAGGAATGTCCTCACCCGTTACATTTAATTTTTCCACATTATTTTGAAAGGAAAAAAAGGTCCAACTCATGTAGGACTCCCCTGGTTTAAACCCAGGACGAAAGTTAGTCTCCCTTTCAAAACCAGCCATCATGTTTTTCAACAACCCATTCCAATGGGATTACACAGTGCTTACCGATAGCATTAGCAGCGGTCGCACTCGCCCCCCCCCCCCCCCCCCCTTTCCATAAAAGGGGGAAACATGTCCCTTTTTGCTGATTTTTTGATGAAAAGGTCCTAAATCTATAAAATTTATAATAAATTCCACTTTTGGTAATGAGACAGTTCAAAAAGTCCAAAAGGACCATTTGAAGGGTCAACTTTTCTACATCCGACCAGGATCCTCCCAAAAATAAATCCTGCGTATACGGCCCCCTGGCATGATCAGATAGGGCATAACCTCAAAATTACTTCAGTTGAAGGTGATATGCTACTAATTAATACAGTGTTGTATCTGAACAAAAATCTTCGTACATAATTTAACATAATTTACACTACCCACCACAATCCACGTCTCTCGCCTAGACTGTGGCCTCTAGTAAGTTCAAATATTTTGTTCTAAATCATTCTCTATCGATTTTATTTATTTTTCATTAATTCTACCTTACTTATCGTATGGAATCCTTGTTTGGGGTAACACCACAGCAACAGTAAATGTAGATAAACTACTTAAATTGCAAAAAAGGATGTTCGAAATATATGTAAATCCCAATTGCAGATCTCATTCCGGTGCATTGTTAAAAGACTTCAATTACTCAATATTTATGATTTTTTTTAATTTAACCTCGGTAATATTTGTGTATAAAACATTCAATGGGTCATCATCACCTTTATATTCAACCAGTATTTTTAGCTAAGAGAAAAAAAAAAAAACGGCCACACCATGCCAACCCATATTTCAAGAAATGTAAATGAATTTCAATTAACAAAACAAAACCGCATTTGCCATCAAAGGGTGTTCGTTTCGAACGGGAACCCAGTATTTTGAATATTGACCAGTGATCTAAAAACAGCCACAACTCTGTACTGTTATAAGTATAATTTGGAATCTTACATGATTATGCAATATTCCATAAAAAATCATTTCTTCTAATGATAAAAGTAATTATGTTGACAACAAATTTTCCCTTTTGTTTTGTATATTCTCAACGGTATCTACACACATGTATTGCAACTTTTTTTCCGAGGTCCAACCACCTCTGGCGATTCCTTGGCCTTTTGGGTTGACTCCTCCATGTCAACAATAACATTTCTTATATTTTTTCACTGTAGTGTACTCTGTTTTGTTTAATTAATGTATTATTTGATTTACATGGAAATAAAATATTATATGATATGTTAAAATATAATATTAAAAAAAAATTTTCGTCTTTATTTAATTCAATGCTCGCGCCAGTTTTCTCCGAGCTTCTCTAACTTCTCTTCCCTGCTTCTCCGGGTTGTATCATTTACTGATCTTGATCCGCATCCTCGCGTGCATTGAATTGAGTTTCGCTTCGATCCATAGATTTCTGCTAGAATCAATGCACATAGGCCCACCCCTTCGAAAAATATATAATATAATTATAATCCGGCCCGCTTAAAACTCTGAAATAAAGACGGAAAGACATTGATTTGATTTGATTTATTATATTGCCGACTCGTGGCCCAAAGGCCAATTTCTGACAAAAATTACACGGTAAAACTAAATACAATATAAAAACATTTGAAAAACATTAAATTTGCACAATCACATTACTAAAAACAAGCATCAACTATAAGTCCATAAATCAAAATTGAATTATACAGCTAATATTACACACAACTAAAATAAATCAGATTAAAAATTTAAAAAGGGCTCGTTCACTAATTAAATCAATTATTAACATTTAAAAAGGGCTCGTATCACTAATTAATCAATTATAAAAAATTTTTAAAAGGGCTCGTTCACTGGGTATCCACGTAAACACAGTCCTCTATGGCTCAGTGGTAAATTATCACGCCTCTAGCGAGAGGAACGGTGTAGAAGTAACCATTGACCGGCGTACTCATATCCGGGAACAATGGTGAACAATAGGGCAATCGATCAGTTGACTCGTTTAAACGCAAACATTAGTTTCACGCTTTTTATATAATTCCGTTATCGTCTATGTAGCCCGGACTATGGCTCCCACCGGATTATCTGCTTTCACACCGGCTTCTAAACCGTGTATTTTTTCTGTCTTTATTTAATTCAAAATGCTCGCCAATTTCCCTCCGAGCTTCTAAAATAATATTTTAATAATCAAACGGAGTTTAATGTAACAGTGGGATATATTTCTATATCTGGCGTTCCCATCTTGATGCGTACCTCAAAATCAAGATGGCGGCCAAAACTGGCACATTTTAAAAAATAAACCTTAAAATGAGCCATATTATATGTGATTTACTTGGTTATATCATCCCTAATATTACAAAATGGTATAATAAACCTGATAAAGGGCAAGATTATGTCCTTGACCATTAGAAACTTTTGTCTGGGCGTTCCGTTTTGATAACAATGGAGAAATTCCCCAGATGGTGATCCATACGCCTGCCGTTTCAAGACGTTTCAAAACGAACGAAATTACCATATGTTTGTAATTTATATTTAGTTATGTCTCATCCAGAAATTAGTATAAAAGCATAAATGGGGGTATGAGACATGTTTTTTGGGTCAGTAGATATTTATATTAATATTCCTTTTTTGTTATTTGGCTTAAATTGCAAGATGTTGATCAATTGATGACAGTTCTGACAATTTTGTAGGTTTAACCCTCGTCTTACCAAGCTTTTTTTTGTAACACGGTTTACAAGGGGGGTGGTTTATGTATAACAGGTTTGCATAAATGTTCTTAAAGACCGTAAATTTGGTCGTTTGGGTAAAGGTTTTTTTTTTTGACATTGTCTAAACCCCCAATGAAGTAATTGAAGTATGAGTTCAGTTCAGTATTTGTTGTTGTTTTTGGTTGTTGTTTTTTATGGAGCGTATCTTTAATTACCTAATTGGCAATTTCCATTACTAAATGGCAATTTCCATTTAATAAAGATGTAGGTTTAATAACTTTCGTATTTCTATATTATTTCAATGCGAAGTTCAACGTTATTTCAACCAACGTAATTCCAGTGCTTGGGGCAAATTTGGGAAACATTTTGCAACACGTATTCCTAAAAAAAAAAAAAAACACATATGTACTCTTTTAAAGGTTGTTAATCGTTCGCATTCTAAGTTAGTTCAACAGAGCAAATGTTGAAATGGATGGCATGGTTGGGGAAAATGAACACACTCTACGTTCATTTAATTAAAAAGTCCCCTTTCTTCTGTTAAAAATTCCTGCTGTGACATGTACGTAATAGATTAAAAGTGCCCCACCCGATTCACACAACAATATTTTTCTCGCGTTCGTAGAAAAAAGACCATCGCCAAAATACTTTATTATCATATTAGTATTAGTATAGGTTTACCAGTTAGTTTAAACATTTAATTATTATTTCGTCCCAAGAAAACCGAAATGTGCATTTATTTAAAAAATTTAGTCTTTGGTTCCTTATTTTCATGCAATTTCGTCAACATCAATTAATTTCGTCGTATTGCTTTACTTGCATATGAATGTACAAAGCAATTCCGTCGTTGGTCATATAATTTAACTTTAGCTAGCCTCATATTTGTCTTCTCGTGGGCTGCTGTATAGGCCATGTCTAAAAAGGTTAGCCTGTAACATCAGCAAAAATTTATCATTAATTTTTCTGTCTTTTCCTTTGTTTATATACCAAACACAAAGAATACAGAACAAAGATTAGGAAAATAAGAAAGAATAATAGAAATAAAAATAATCATATAAAAAGTAAAGAAAAAAATTGGGGTAGGGTAAAGAAAGTAAAAAGGAAGTGAAAAAAAGCCAAATGATGATAAATAAAAGAAAGAGAAAAATCAGATGGAATGAAAGAAGAAAAAGGTGAATATAAAAAAAAATAGGTGTGAAAGAAAAAGAAAAAATGATGAAGAAAAAAAATGCGAATGAAAGAAGAAAAAGAAAAAAGAAGTGAAAGAAAAAGAATGAAAAAAGCTGGAAAGAATGAAAAATGTTTTTAACATAAATGGGAAAACTGCAGGAGTAGTAAACTTATCGGTCCACATCAATTTCAAATCATTGACAAGGGTCGCTTCAACGACCTGTAGTCATATTGTTCACACCTTATGGGTAGACGTTTCATATAGAAGTCCATGGCATGCAAATGAGGTATTACAATTGATTCGTATGCTCGTCTGACTGTTGTGCAGTAGTAGAGCTTGACGAATAAATGGCAATACCTCATTGCATTAGGGGACTTCTATATGAAAACGTTCCTACGGTATTGTCCTGTGCCATGGTCGATGTTGTTCAAACCCCACAGGAGCTCAGGTGTTAACAATGCTCGCTTCTTGTGCAAAAAAGACAGAATCCATTACTGAAAGAGAATCGAAGGTTCCAGAAGTCTTTTGTGATTTCGTTGCCACAATCAAACCTGAATGATTTATATTATTTGTATTAATCTCCCAAACATCTAGTCTATACTGACAAAGACTAGACACGAACATGCTTTGAAAATATGGAGTTACTCCCATGGGTAAAAAATCCTTCATGGAAGGGAGAGATTCACAACTTGCTTGGACGGAACATCTCTGGGACAGGGTAAGTGACCTCAAGCGGTACGGGCGTATGAACCAATCACGCCTGTACAAGCTGGGAGTTAAGTATGATACCATTTGTTACATTGCAAACAAACACACACACACGAGCACCAGCCATCAGATAATACCATCTGTTTACATGCAAACAGGACACACATACACCATCACCAGCACCGATGATACCATTTCTTTACATGCAAACATCACACACATGCACAACACCCAGGATGATACCATTCTGTACATGCAAAACATACACATACACCATCACACACACCTGATGCTACCATTTTCTTACATGCAAACACACACCACATACACCATCACCAGCACCAGATGATACCATTTCTTTAATGGAACACACACAATAACCTCACCTTAGCACCAGATAATACCATTCTTTTACATGCAAAAACCCACACATTACACCAGCACCAGTGATACCATTGATTTGCAATCGCAAACACACACAACCTACACCATCACCAGCACCAGATGATACCATCTTTACTGCAAACACAACACATATTACCCCAGCACCAGCATCAAGACTGAATACCATTTGTTTACATGCAAACACACACACATAACCAGCACTACACCCATGGAATGTGTGTCTTCAGCTTGGTCAGTGCAAACCCTCAGACACACAGAGGACAGCAGTAGTGATTGCACGCAGCATTTTGTTGACTCATTTACTGTTTACCTTCACTGACAGGGAGGAGTAAGCACTACTTGAATACAAAAGACTGTTAATTACTGGACAATGTATTGTGTGCAATGGGTGGTGCACTCTTGCACACCAAACCATAAACAACATTGATTGACCTCCCATTCAATGGTTATCCCCAGGGGCCGTCGTTAAGCCAGGGGGGTGCGGGGCGGTGCGATGCACCCCTCCCAAAAAATCATGTGGACGGTTCCGCTTTGCTATGTTGAGGGTCCGCTTGGTGTGTTTAAATTTTGGCCGTGTCATTTCAAAGGTTGTGTTAACCGACTACTGTCAATACAGTGGTTAGCGCGCATTACTGCTATTATTATAGTGTTTTGGTTAACGTAACGTCGATGATGTTTTTTCATTGCGCCATCCCCCCCCCGATCATCAGATTTTTTGTGATGTGCGACGGTAATACAAAAAAAAAAAATTGGGGCAACCGGCGAGCGTAGCGAGCCGAAAAAAAAGATTTCTCACAAAAAAAAGGTCCACTTTGGCAAATCGCACCCCCCCCCCCAAATAATTCCTGGCTAGGGCCTGGTTATCCCAAAATGGCAATATTGATTGGGTGAGAAACTCTCCTTGACATCGCTCTTTGCCTCATGTCACACCATAAACACAGAAACTTCTGAAATTGTGGGCAAAATTTCCAAACATTTCTCTTGATTTTTCTTGATATTGTGCTTTGCGAAAAAATTGTTCTAGTGATGCATTTGGAGTGTGTGGTATCAGGTCTATGTGATTCTAGAGTAAGTCGGGCTATATTATTGTATTTGGAAGACTAAGGCATTTAAATCCAATATACATTTGGGGTCCACACTGCTAATGGGGAGATGTTACTATCAGTGCTTTCAATACACCTTCCTCTGTGTTCGTGGGTTATATCCCAACATACACAGATTCGATCGTGTACACCAGCACCAATGATACCATTTCTTTACATGCAAAAAACACACATACACCAGCCACCAGATGATACATTTCTTACATGTAAACACACACAACCCAGCACCAGCACCATTTGTGTACATGACAATAAGGCATTCAGCCTCAATCTAAGTAAATGTTATAAATAGCAAAAATTGGCCGAATTAGAGAAGTATGATACTAACTAAGACTCAAAATACAACGTGACAGCAAGTTTTGAATGCTCAAGAAAATTGGAATTAGGTACAGCTGATTAGTGATTCAGTCAAGTCACTATATTAATATTCTATTACCTCTGCGGCCCATTATTGAAAATGCAGCATTCTGATTGTCAGGTACTGCCCATTATCTTCAATAATGGGCGCCAATCATATCTTATTACATGAAGCTGTTTGAGGTAATAGAATATAGAAATAAAGGGGTTTGCAGTGTCATTTATGGGCTCTCAAATGTATCCTCTGCCAGAAAAACTTTGAAATAAGGGCTCGGCCTCGCCCTTTAGTGAGTTTTTCCTGATCTCGGACACCATTATTCGCCCATTAAAGGACACTGCAAAACCCTTAGTTCTTTAAATATAGGTGGGAAAGGCCCCTAGAGTTTGGCGACAATTGACTTTGGAAGAAAAAAAAAATTAAAATTTATTACGTTTGGGATCTTGATTATCCTTAATGTATTTATTACTTATTAGAAAACATACTCGATTGAAAACAAAATCAAGAATCGAATGCATTAAAGGTTCAAAAATGCCAGCGAAACATAAAATGTTGCAGAATTCTTCACATTGGAAGGTTGACAAATTCGCACCGGGGCGAGAAATCACTTCATATCGATCAAAAACACAAAATTACAGTGTAAAGGCACCATTAGCCAGAGAACCAACTCACATGCGCATCACTGTGATTAGTATGTTTAATTAAATGTCAATACAACTGTAAAATTTACTTTCTAAAATTTAGGAAGTCCTCACCAAATTCCATAGCGTTACGGGACCTTGATAATAGTCTAAGTATTTAGCGGGTGTTTCCGTACGAATAAGATGATCCACCTACTCCCATCGAACGGGAGAGTCTTTGTTGATATTTTGCATTTGTTACCCTAGTTGGAACCAGTGTTTTGTATTATTTATTGAAACCCTCTAGAATAAAATGAGTGGTACGGTTTTTTTTTCAAAACAATTCCACTAAGGCCGGCCATTTTTTTTTAATTTCAAACGGGCGGACGAGTACGAAATTACCAGAAAATAGATATTAAAGCTGAAACAGCCAATCACTTAAGAGTCTGAAAGGTACACAAATTGTTTTTTTTAATGGGAATTGTTTCATACTATCCAATCAATATGAGTTATGATAAAGACGTATGAGAGGGCGCTTTTCAAAATGCCCGCCAAATTGCAGAAAATGGTATAAAATTCATTATATATTTTTGGGTATTTTATTGAATTATTTTGTAGTGTCAGTTCAGTCACTATAGTTATGGCAAGTACCCACTAGAGAGCAATTTTCAAAATGGCCGCCAAAATCCAAAGAAATGGCCTTTAAGCTACAAAATGTCACCTACGAGACGAAATGAAATACACATAAGAATATTGTGCCACAACCCTATGAATTTGGCAGCCTCAAACTGCATGTTGAAGGATGTGGTGGCAGAATACTGAATTCATATCCGTTATTGTGGATAACTATTACAATTTACATGTATACTTGAAATTATATAATGTACTGAAGGGTGCCATTTTCAAAATGGCGGCCAAAATTCTGGTAAACGTTTTCATATCCCTTACGTCCTTGACAATCACTGCAAGAAAAGGCGGAAAGAATTTTTTATTGTACCATCATGCCACCCTATGAATTCGGCAACCACAACGGAATAAACTGCATGTTGAAGGAGGTAGTGACAGAATACTGAATTCATCCCGAAAAGGCAGGTAGCGGTATTTGTGTTGTCAGATCTACGAGCACTTTCCCGTAAACACAAAAATAAAATTATCTCACTTTTAGCGCGGTATTTCGAGACCTCCCAGTTGGTATGCCACTGCTGATACGAAGTGATTGTTTATGCTTCCATAATCAAAATGACCGTCGTCTAAAGTTTGCTACATTGATTACAAACAAACAAACCCAAATTTACATTTGGAATCTAGACAATTTACATCTCATTTTAAAGTTTAGTAAATATAAATTTCAAAAACAATTATCTTGCAAAAACCGAAAATGTCAGTTAGAACCTTGAAATTCTCAGCTCACGATAACTAGAGGTGATTACACCTCAATGTTAAAGTGAACTGAAAATTTCCTTTGGGCCACTTTATACCCCGAAAGTACTTTTTGTTCTGACTGATTGTGCAAATACATTATTTTGCTCTGTTTTAGTGTTTTACTCATTTCATTTTTTGAAAGATTTTTCTATTATGAGGTGTTACTTTTTTGAGGGCATTGAATATTTAATCTTGTTCGAATACAAATGCAGCTAGTTTCCAACATGACGACGGAGCTTTGCGGATGGCTACGTTATCTTCGGTGTGTATGGTGGCGTGGTGGTCTTGTTGAAGCTGACGCTGATACTGTGTGGAAGCGACAAAACGACGCTGCACGACGGAATGTAGCATATCAGCTGATAGCATTGAGCGGCAATGGGGAATTGCAATGCAAATATAGGTAATTGTTTTGTGAGCCACTTGGGTATTGTACCACCTTAGTATGCGTTAAACACTATGGTAGATACCTAGCCTAGATGGTATCATACCCAAATGGTTTGGATCAAGTGCACCAAACCAAGTTAGGAGCAATTTTCGGCATTTTTACATTGTATCCTTAGCACCAACTTTGTATCGTATGGTTTATTCCGTTAACATAATACTAGGGCGACGAAAATGTTTAAGATGCGAGTCTTATTTGATATGTTTATAGTCCAGCCCGCAATTGAACGTGGGTCATATTTTCAATATAGAAACTTCATACGTTACTGAGGTAAAAGGTCACATAAAGTGAAAGGTCATCTCAGATTAAGTTGCAGGATAGGCTGAAATTATTAATGGTCCCGTTTGAAAAGTTCAATGTCCAATTGAACATGGAAACCTTTACATAATATCGAGGTCAACCGTCAACGTCAAAGACCTACTAAGTGTAAACGGTCATAAGAAGTAAAGTTTATAAATTGATGGTAAGTTACAAATTAATCTGGAGAAAAAATTATCGTATTAACATTTGTACATTCACTACTCCAAATTTTAGAGATGAGGGTGCTGAGGCGTTTCGTGAACATATACGGTGGCTGCTTCCTAAATACTTATACTACGACGGCAAGAAGGCAGGCAGCATCACACGAATGGAGTTCGCAAGATACAGACATCGTTTGTCCAAAAAGGAACAGGCAAAGGTAATTAACGTACAAATTGTCTTGCTTACAGTAGGCGAGTTATGACCGTAGGGTTGCAGGGGGAGGTTATTCCTAGGTCGAAATATGGGGACGAAATCGAAAAAGTTTGCATTTTCGTCCCGAGGGTTCCGATCGCGATCAAATGTGAACTGAATTTAGGGCAATTGAAGGGAAATTTTTGCAGATTTCGTTTCGCGTTTAAGAATGTGAGAAAACATATCACCCTGCATGACTTAGAAGTCCGGCACACGGGTCGTGTGTTCACGAAATGCCACTTTAAAACTGTGTCACTCACTACGGCAAAACAACACTCCCGCATAACTCATTCTTATTACACTTAATAACTGAAAAAGTTGCATTGGAGATCATGATCGACTAAAAAAAGTTAACACTGGAGACCGTAGGCCTAAAAAAGTTCCACGGGACGAGAGGGAAGGGGGACTGTGGCCTATTAACAAAAGTTCCACTGGAGAAGTGGGCCTACCTAAATTACTAATTTCCCATAGCGAAGTCTCCAGTAGCCCAATGGAGACCGTGATCGCTTCTATAATTTCCTGACCACCAAAGGGCGAGGGATAAATGTAGGCACACGGTCCTCCAGTCAGTCGTCACCGAGAGAAGTTTTTACGAATATAGAGAGTCACATTTGTCCTTATATACGTAAAATATCTAATCACAATATACAATCATTCTTTAGCAATTGATATATCGACATACGTTATATTTTGGGTCAATGGGCAGTAGTGTCACACGGTGAGTTTGTACGTCGATGAGATGCCTGACCGAGGAAACAGTTACAATCTTCACAGGGAAAATTAACTTTTATACACCGTTTCCCTGCCCTGAAATATCGGGGAAATTGGTACTGAATATTTTAAATGTCTATGTATATCCACCAAGCAAATAATAGGAATATTGAATAGTTATATGACAGAAAAAAATTGTAATGTATTCATCTGATTCATTTAGATGTGCAATATTGTAAAGAGTAACGATTGGCTTCTGACAGTTGTGCGAGTGTGCTGTAGTATCATATCTACTGCCATAAATCCCCCTACACCCAAGGTCCCTGAAGAGCTCTCTGGTATTGCGATGAATGCAAAAAGGTCATGCTATTGGCATCAATCAGTAATTCAGTAATAATGACAGTAATTATCACGGGCTTAACTTTCTCCTACGGACTACTATACTGCCTATTGAGTCCCTGCACTCTCCTCTACCTACTCAAACTTCTCCTTACTCCGAGATCTGTAACTTTTTTGAAATTCGTATATCGGCCGTATTGGTTGAACAACAATAGTCCGTCGCGCACTACCTGTTGGGCGGGACTAACTGTACCCTTTCTCTGTAATCTCTTTCGGCGACAGTGTTGGGGTTGCTTCTTCGGCCTACTGCTGGTCCTCCTACTTCACTCTATTCCTCATCCTCGTCCCCCTCCTCCCCTGCGCTACTATAAACTGCTGCTGCTGCGTTTTGCTGCTGCTACTGCTGCTCCTACTGCTGCTGCTGATACTGATGACTCCTGCTGCGGCTACTTGCTGCTACTGGTGCTACTGCTGCTACTACTGCTACTACTGCTACTACTACTGCTAGCTACTGCTACTGCTGCTACTACTACTATACTACGACTACTACACACTACTCCTACGACTACTGCTACTACTACTGCTACTAACTACTACTACTACAACAACACTAGAGCTGCTGCTCCTGTAGCCCGAGGTGCATTTTCCGCTACGATAGCCACTTTATCTACGCTAAAGATCAACGCTACCTGAACCTACTACTACTACTACTCCCACTACTGCTACTCCTGCTGCTGCTCATGACTTCCGAAGTACTACTAATTTAGATCATCATCTTATTTATTAAAATCCCAAATTGTTTTGAATCACATTCTAGGTACGAAGAAAATGTGCAGTTCACCGAATCCTTGTTGAACGACATATTGCTTAATGACAAAGATGTTGCGATGTGGAGAGATCATTCGTGGCGTGCTGGAACTTAGATGCGGGGTGGTGTGGCGGGGAAACGCCGCTGCACATATGTTATCTATCCCGTACCGACGAGACAAAGAGATCGCCCGAATTAGCTTTGAGGAATTCCCCTTCTTGGCCCTTGATGTTTATGAGGGACGACATTCTTGGTTGAGTACCTCCACAGAAGATTTCTCATCTTCTTCTGGTCCTCTTTTTATCATTTAGTAGACATGAAGGGTGGCATGCTGATTGGTTAAAGTCCCAATTAATATTTTTTCCGTAGTACCAGAGTAATTTCATTACTTCATGGATATGAGCCCCGTATTAATAATGTTCTACCAAAATATCACGTCCCTACTTTACAGCATTAAAAATCTACAGATGTAATGGTCTTGCAATCTGTGGAAGAGACTGTTTTGGTTCAGCTCCCTCTGGAAGAGGCAGGCGGGTGAAACTGTGTACAAAATGCCCATAGACAATTTCGATCGTGGTGATAGCGCCACCCATTTTCGATTAAGCGCTACCTAATTATTTATGCATAATAAAACGTCACACATGACGTCACCGGGCGGTGACGTAGAGTAATAGCGCCACGCACGACTGGCGAACTATAAGCTACAGCATTCATGCAGATCAGTGTGCAGAGAAGTACGCATCCATTCTCTTGATCGAGTCGTCATATCCCGATTATTTAGGATCCCTGGCACAATCAACATGGCCTCTTTTCTTCAACCCATTGGAGTGACTGCTGCTGGCAATCCCAAAAACTGATATTTTCTGTGATTACATTTTCCCGATAGGTCCTGTACCAAAAACATTTTTAAAAAGTTTCCCTGTGGTTTGGAGGACATAGTGGACCTAGTGATGTTTTTCAAAGAGGTAAGTTAGGACTCTTTCCGTAGCTACAGTGCCCATGCTACCCTGCAGAATTTTCAACTCTCACTGACTCTGTGCATATAGGGCTGTCTACTCATACGGGGTCAGTGAAGTTGCTTAGCGTCCATAATCGGCCCTAGTTGCGCAGATCACTTCGCGACACAAAACACTATGCGTACTTTCTAGTAACTCCAAATCTTGTTGATTGGAAGTTAAAACAAACGTGACGTCACTCCCGAACAAACTTTCGATTCGAGGCCGTTTGGCAGCCTTTATGACCATTCTGTGGATTGCTTTAGCATTGTAAGTGAAACCGAATAGGCATTCAAAATGTAAGGTTATGTCCGAAACCAGCGGCTACCAGTCCAGTTCAACTGCTCTCATTTCAGGTAAAACTACAGCGAATTTTGTTGCCAGTTTACGGCAGTTTACACGGCGGGTATTAGAATAATCCCACTCAAATGGACCGATCGATTTTTGTGGACGTCAGCGAGGAAAGCCAGATAGGCAGACTTACGAATCACTGTGGTGACGTCTGTAGTCTTGCCTATAGGCAAGACACTGATCACTGTGGTGACGTCTTGATCTAGGACTGCCTTGTCGGGAATTGGGGAAAATTAATAGGCCTATGTATCAGAACAATGATAACTTAGTTTTGTTGACTGTGCATGTTTATTGAAACTTTGTAATTTGTAACGTCATAGGCCCATCATACTCAGCTAGGCCTCTAGTCTAGAATCAGGCCTAAGGTGGTCTACTGAGCTTTCTGGATTTTGTATTTGACTGTAGTAAGTGTAGCTGTGCTAATCCAGATTAAATAAAATTTAATCTACTTTAGGCTTTACCACTCAATGTCTACTAAATGATAAATTCGTTCCCCCCTGTTTGTTCTCCTCACGACGCAATACTGAAAAATATCTATGGTTTGTTTCCAATATCACCTTCGGCTGTCGCCTCATGTGATATTGGAAACACACCATAGCTATTTTTCGTATTGCGTGAACAACCGGGGATAACTAATATTATCTGTCACATATTCGAGAGTGGGATACAAAAATGTGATGTATTCTTATTGCCTGTGAGTGACTCTATGATATGACATTTTGGTGAGACAGCAATTTCATGCTTTGACTACTATAAAATACCGATATGTGTGGTTTTACAGACATGCATTCATCTATCTATACGCACTAAGACGGGAATTTGAAATGCACCTCTTCAAAATCTGTTTGATTGAGGAGAATGTTTGGGTGTTGCTTTTCTAACGCAGGTGAAAACGCCCTTCATTTTGCAATTGTAAGGAAAGGATATGGATAGTGTGAAGCTATTAGTCAGACAATGGCGTCAGTTTGGTTGGCCTGTGGTGAGCTGTGGCACATTCTTTCTGCCATCAATTTTCAAGATGGAAGCAGAACAAGAGAGAAAACCGCTCTATAAAGGACACGCTTATTACGGCGATACCCACTTGCCTTCGCTGCTTGCTTCGGCATGGTAGACATGTACGACTACCTTATCACCCAGAGTGAATCTAACCCTGCTCTTGGTGTGGTCAATCCGGATGCACAAGATTCCTTTGGAAACACAGTTCTACATATGTGTGTTATACACAAACAGAAGGTAGGAAACTAAAAAAAAAGACAAACAACAACAATAAACAACCGGTTTGCCCACCGCAGTAGTGAAAGAATGACCTCCCGTGACCAGTTATTGACCGTAAACAACATAATTTGACATTGTGGAACACCTCCGGTGACCAATTGTGCAAACTTACAAAATTTGACACTGCAGAAGACACACCTCCAGTAACGTATTGGAAGAACAACGTAATTGGACACTATGAAAGACAACCTTATTGACTAATTGCGCGAACAACGTAATTTGGCACTGCAGAAGACACGCCTCACGTGAGCTATTGACGAAGAACGTAATTTGACACTGTGGAAGACACATCTGTGACTAATTGCGCGAACAACGTTGGGCCTAATTCGACACTGCAGAAGACACACCTCCGGTGACCAATTGCTAGAAAAACGTAATGTGACACTACGGAAGACACACCTCCGGTGAGTAATTGCGCGAACGACGTAATTTGACACTGCAGAAGACACACCTCCGGTGACCAGTTGCGTGAACAACGTAATTTGACAGCGTGGAAGACACACCTTCCGTGATTGCGAAACCGCTATCGGTCATTTTACACTGTAAAGACATTTCCCGTTAATATCAATTGCGCGAACTAATAATATACTTGAAGACCCATCTCATGTGATAAATTCCTGGGAACGTTTCACGAACTACGTATTTTTTGGACGCTAAAGGAGAAACACCTCTCGTAACCATTTACTCCTAATTCCTAATTTGAAGCTAACAATAAGACAACCCCTGTAACCAATTGCAAGAACTACATAATTTCGGTAAGTTGAGTTCGATTAAGATTCCTCCCCGTCATAATCAACACTTCTCAACCATTTTCATAGTCAGTTTATTCCGGCGCAACGATGCGTAGAGCACCACAAAACTAAATTCAAATGTTTCTTGTTCTGAAACAATATTGAATACTATTACTGCTCTAATAAATAAGAGTAATATTATTTCCTTGAAATAAAAAAGAAAAAGAAAAAGAAAAAGAGAAAAAAAAGGGGGAAAAGAAAAAAAAAAAAAAAAAAAAATCTAGCTATATTTTTTTTTTTGTTTTTATTATAGTAGTGGTCTTCCTTGACCGTGCTGAATCTTGGATTTCTATTTTGTCTGCATTAACATATATCTTGTTTAAAGTTTTCTAGACAATGTCAGGGTCACCGTTAAACACCCCGTTTTGCAGCATACCAGAAATAACCACGCAAGAGGAATTGGCACCGCTAGCGTTAGCCTGCAAACTTGGTCATAGTGATATGTTTGGAAGTCGTTCTTGATCTAGAGCCAGCCGTGTGGACTGACTGCAAAATATCGTGTTTAACTTGCCCCACTTGATTTCTGGCCACCAATTGGCCTGATGGAGAAAGGAGTAAGCTCGGAGGGTCGTCGTCGAATGCCAAATTGTGTAAACACCTATTTCAATACGGGAATAAATCGGATCTCATCATAGTGGCGCAAGTTCACACTCCATAGAAAACGTTTACTACACAATTTGGCACTCTCCTGGTGTAAAATGTAAATGTGACGGTGTTTATTTAAGAGACGCTGGCATATTTTAAAAATAGTGCGCCCCAGATTTTCCAAAAATTCAACATTGTTCTAGTTCGAATCCCTTCTACAACCAACCAAGTTCAAATGTAAAGAAATTTAAAACCTTCAAAAATTTTTAAATTCCAATGTTGGTGTTTACTTTAAAAACAGAATTAACATAGAATGAGAAGACAATCAAATGTCACCAATTCATATGTAACTCTCTTATATTTATTACTTATTGTATTGCTGTTGCGTTTGCATGGAATAAAGTGGAATTAATCAATAACTAAAAGTAATAGGGAAATTAGCGTTTTGGACTACTCCTTATCAAGAACCGCCCAAATCTATCGGTTTGATTTCTTTAATCTAACTGGTCAGTGGTCATTGCGCGTTCGCATTCTCTTTAGATGTGGGTCAGTAGATATTTAAAGCTTATTCCACAATGTCAGTTATATTTGATCTGATGGTGCCTTTGATCTGATTGTTGCCAGAATTTCTTGGCAAGAAAATCAAATTTAATTAAGGATCGTGGCTGGAATGCTGCAATATTTTTCATTTTTTCAACTCTCTAATTGTGCTATAGGAAATGAAGGCTAACTGTTGATTTGATTGAGGCCTGATACAATTTTGAATTATGACGTCAAGCTTATTTCGTGTAAAATGCTGAACACCCACACTCGAAAAATTGGACACCATCATATTTTTGGCTCAAAAAATCAGGAGTTCAGAATTAAAGAACAATTCCCCGTAAACAATTTCCCGGAAATACACAGTTATCCCACTGATATCGAAGTCAGCGAAGTAAAATATCCTGCCAAATACAACACATTGGCTGTACCGGGACTCAAACCACTCTCTTCAGATAGGGTCGAAGTTTTCCTGCTCTATCCACGGAAGCCACGCGAAGCCATAGATTGCAAGGTCCCTTACGTACACCTTGTAGTTAATTCAGATGAAGCTCGCAGTAAATACTTTTTCGATAAAACCCAATATTTCAAAACACCCCCGCGAATGAACCATGACATGCTATTATTTTCTACACTGTGTTTCAACATCTTTCTGCGTTAAGTATTATTGCCAAAGGTTCTACGAAAGGACATTTTGAAATCTAGAAAGTGGTGTAATTATCCCGTCTACTTGATGAAAAATGGCAGCGATATATCAGGTACGAATTGTCTGGGAGGCAAAGAAAGCATTAATGCTAAGATTTAGGTTAACCAAATCCGAAACTCAAGTCTACCATCAAATTCTTGATTAATTGAATTAAATCATATTGGCTCGCTATTTATTAGTATTTAAGGTATTATTCTCCATTCTAATGACCACCCATCTATTTTCTTTTGTGTTAATTTATTCTTTATCAGTTGTTTACATCATAACTTTATATTGTTATTGTATTAATGATTAGGCTCGATTCATCTTCAAGTTTGTGGGGCCTCTTGCATCTATGCTCATCTCTTCGTTGGCCACTCATCTCAGACCGGTGGTCACAAACCAAACTTGAGTGGTTCCTACGGATACCAGATCAATCGTAAGTTCTTAGTGAACATGTTCAATGTTTCTAACGTCTCCAATAGCTGTGCAATTGGAAATGGGGCTACTGGATTTCAAAAAAATGTATGAACAAAGCCAATATTTGTAAAGTAGTCATGGCAGTACAAAAAAAAATTGTAAAAAGTTATTCAAAGTAAAAGTAATTTAGCCCAGGTATCGGAATTCAGCCTAATTTGAATGACATTTTGAAAGAATGAAATTGGCCGTGAAGAAATGTATATTACATTTATTACAATTTAATTGCTGCCTGCGTGATTATTTTCGCATACATCTAGGTACGTTACATTATGGAGATAGGCGTAATCATTGGTTGTACGGCGAAGTTTGTTACAGAAGCGCTCGAGATGAAGTTGCTGAAACCAAAACGATATTTCCAGAACCTGGTAAGTATCTTGTATTTTCCCTTTTGAATCTCAATTATTTTTTATTTCGATTACTTTATTTCAAATTTTCATTTCAGTATATCAAAAACGGCTGCCTTGGGTAATTGTAAATTCTATAGTGTGCATTATTTAGTTGTTAATACGCTAGAATTGCAGTCGGTTTATCAACTTGCCTCAACATTTCATGCTGTCTATTTCTCTCCTTTTTACTTAAAGATTAAAATGATTTTTTTTTTTCACATTTAAAAATGCGAGGGGAAATGGCACTCTCTTTCCCTGCGCGTGCGAGACATGGAAGATTTCCTCCTTCAATAATGAACTGCGTGAAACTCTATATTGGATTGCACCAAGAATGAGTGGCTTTAATAATTGAAGATACATCACTGAACCATTAATGGTGTTTTTTTTTTAAATTTTCGGGATAAATTATTTGTGTCTATATTTTTAATAAACATGTGACTGTTCAGTGATCTGATAAGAGGTAAAGATCCAGCAACGTAGAGTTTATTTTTTATTCCGTTTATTTCCAATAGGTGCAAGTTCCCGCCAGACTCATATTTTGTATCGCCTGTTTCTTGCTCTACCTCTGTGCTATTTTCCGATGTACTGGTCATTATACGATGGAGGAGTACACACTCATGATAGCTATTCCGTGTTCATGGACTTATATCTTCTTTTTCTACAGGTAAGTAAGGGGGCTCAACAAACTATTAGTAGTGTATGTAGTGTGAAGTGTTCGAGGGAAAGGTAAACGCATTGGTTATTTCACAAAGCAAAATATGATCGGCTAATATCTTTGATGAAGAATGTTGTATACACATTTTGTAAGAGCAAGCAGTGGTGTGGAGCTAAAAGTTAAAAGGGGCGAGCTCGTAAATTCAGCTTTAAGGTGTAGATTCGGGGATGTTAAGTGGGCCATATCCTCCTCACTTCCTCAGCTTCCGCTGCCTGTGAGAACAAGCATATCGAGAGAGAATGTTTGGCATCAATTACTTGGAGAGAACAAGGGATCACGGTTCACAAATCTCACCTGATCTAAAGTCTCCCTTGATTGGCGCATTAGGGTTTAAGTGTAGGTAATTAGAGACCGTAGGGAGTAGGAGACCAATAAGCTGAAAAGTAGACCTTCCTGGCTGTACCGGCTGCAATGCTGCTATAGCGCCATCTATAATTTGTAACAACACTCCTGCAACATTGGCAATGCATCGAAGCTACAGGTCGTCATTTTTTTTTAGAGAACTTCCCAAAAATTTACCTAGGTACGAAATTTTCATCCTAAAATTTTGCTCTGATATAAAAGCCCATTTTTTTTAAATAGGAAATTTTGGAGGTGGGCTAAACACTAAATGGCCATTGTGTAATGTATAGATTATCCGAGTTGCATTGCAGCTAGGCTTCAACTTTTCAAATGAAAGCAATTTGACATATTGGACTATTTTCGAACTTGACCCCGAATGACCATTTGACCTCTGTAGGTGATCCCAACATGGCCATTATATGATATTGTTCGTATTGCACCTTTGACCCAAGTTGTATAGTTTTATATTGCAAATAAGCCTCAATTTTCTTCCTGGAAGCTTCCAGGCGAGTCACAAAAGAGGAGGAAAATGACAGCAATTTTTACTCATTCATTTTTAAGTTGGTTAAATTTTCCCAAACTTGAACTTTGGTTAAAGTGAATCAAACTTTGTTTAACTATTTAACTTGGACTATTCATGAATGGCTGGTTGCAGAAGATTGCAATGTTCAATTTAATTTAACAATGACACACGTAAAATCCGTTCTGCTGATTTGTTTCAATGAGATATGCAAATTGTTTTCTTCCAACCTTCATTTTACTTACCCTCCACCATTGGGCATCAACGCTGAAAACCTGTCACTCGTTTAGACGGTTTAAGCAACTGTCGGCTCATTATTAACGGTCTCACCAAACTGAGACTGCTCTATTTACTCGATTACATTTCTGTTTTTCAAAGAGTGTCCCAAACGGCATTTCGTCAATTACAGCATTAGTGGCAATCGCTACCTATTGGCGTGGCTCCTCCAAGGCTGAAGACTACTCACATTCCGCCGAGCTTTAAGAGTCTTTAACAAATTCAGAGCTTTCAAGAAAGAAACCATCGCTTCTAAATGTTGCTCACTTGGTATATCAAAATAATGATAATAATAAAATATCAGTTTTTATATAGCGCTTTATCACCGTAAACAGTCTTACTCAACAATCACGTCATTTCATTTCATTTTCATTTCATTTTCTTTGCCAGCAATAACGATTAACATTAAAAATTGCACATAATAGTAAAAAAACAATTTAAAGCAACTATCAAATATCAAAAATGATGGGTACCATGGCTGTGTGGAATGATGACATATCAAACCTCTCCAATGCAAAAAGGACAAAGAAACGACAAACAATGAGTGCCCTGGCAGGGAAAGACCAAACAGTGACATGAGGTCACTCTCAAAGTGGCTAACCATCACCACACAACCATGAAACTCAAATAAAATAATATAAAAATAAAATTAAAACATAATATTAAGACATAATATTGCACTTACGAAGAAACACACCAATTTACATTTGGACCTGCCAACTGGAACTAGTAAGGTGTGTTTTAACACTATTTAAAAAACATGGAAGGCTAACTAAAACTTTGTCCTGAATATCTGATGGTAAGTTGTCAAAATAAACTGGAAATCTGTTGAAAACAGTGTACTTAAAATTGTCAGTCCTAGCATAGGTATGATGAAATTTAAGGGTTTCTGCATGTGGTGCATTGATGGAGATATAACTAAAAGGATCGACATCATACACACCATACAGACACTTAATAGGATAAGCGATAGCAAGATATAAATATCTATTTGCAAGAGAACTGAGACCCAACTTTTCAAGACGGGATTTTAGTTCCCCTCTGGGTGCAGGAATGCAAGAACGGGCAAGTCTCTTTTGATTTTTTTCAATACCCCTGATATGGCCTGCTTGATATGGCATCCATGCAGGATAACCATATTCTAAAATAGGACGACAAAGAGATGTATATAATTTAACTAAGACATCGGCGTTATTACAACGAACAAGACGCGTAATAAATCCAAGAAGCCTCGAGGTTCTAGATGTAATGTATTTAACATGGTCCCCCCATTTCAAATTTGAAGAAATAATAACACCCAAATATTTGAATGATTGCACAACATCCAAGGTATTGTTTTGAATTTTGTAGGAAGAATATGAGACTCTCTAGCACCCCTCTTCCTGCCCAGTCTCATTGCCATAGCTTTACATTATCTGAGTTGAGAGAAATTGTTGTTTGATTTGGACACCAGATAAAATTATTATATTAAGATCAGACGCATGTGTCCAATGTCGTCTTGAGCAGATAGGCCTATAGAGGATGGGTCATCAGCAAATTTGGAAGAAAGAGTAACATAATTAGGCAAATCTAAAACACAAACAAATTAAAAATAAAGGGGGCCTAAAAACAGGCCTTCGACTTATTATACATTCTAACCTATGCTGCCCATTATTGAAAATGCAGGCATTCTGAGTGGTCAGATATTAAGCCCATTATTCTGTAATAAGGGTCAACCGCATTTCCTTATTAAATCACGGCTTTGTTTTAGGTAATTAGAAAATACCCGGTTTGCAGTATTATTTATGGGCTTCATAATGTATTTCCTCGGCCAGAAAAACTTTCAAAACTGGACTTGGCGCGCCCGCCATTATGTAGTTTTTTTTCTGACTCTCGGAACACATTATCGCCAGCAAAAAGGATACTGCATCCACCCTTTATTTCGGTTCATAATGGTTGGAACACTTTGTGCAGATTTGGTTCGCCCTAATTTCAGTGTTGCATGAACAGACACACTTTGGGCATTCTCGCACCATATTATTTCACACTGACTTGGCGAGGGGGACGGGAGAAGGGGGGGAAGTTATAGTACAATGCATTTTCAGCCTATTATGTCGTGATAGCTGCCACTATTAACAAGTGGTCCAAGGACTTATGCACAAGATTGTAGGTTGCTTGCTGGACTGGCCAAGCCACACATCCCTATCAGAACTTGATCACGAATACGGAACTAGAGGCCTATTTGGTTTTTAAACGATGCCTGGAAATCAAATGTGCAGAGGTGTAAATGATATTTTGTCTGGTTCAAATATGGCTTAATAATTAAACCTAGAAAGCAACAATTCAATGTTGAGCGATTGGGGTCAAGGGTCTATGGATATGGATATGTGGACTCGAAGATTGAATTTCATGATTTAACATAATATCAGGGACATAATTATTCTGGACATAATGTAAAAAGATAGTTAGTAAATAGTGGCAAAAATGTGGAGCTGACATGGTAGATAATTTGGGGTTATAACTTGATCATTTATGTAATCAATATTTATATATTATTAACCAGCAGGGATGAGACGTTAGGGTCAATATGTTGGGTGAATAGGAAAGAGGTGGAGGGAACATTCTAGATTTTGGATCATAATGTCTACATGTCTCACGTTGTTCGCTTCGGGTAAGTGTACTTATTAGTCCAATAATTGTATGATTTGACCCACACAAATTGCACAGACAATTTTGGGTGTTAAAATCTAAAATAGTCCAAAAAAATATATTAAAAAGTCCTACAAAATCAACCTAGTGGAAATGTAGAAATAAGGGGGCAACATTGGTTACAGGGGTAAAAAATTAGAATTGTTTCTAATGATTGAAACTTTAATGATTGTACCATTATTGGGCTACTCCAAGATTTAAAAAAAGGTATGTTGCCCTATCTACGCGTTATAGTTTAGTCCAAAAGGTAATACAGTTTCAAGGTCATCCTGGGGGTGGTAACATTCATAGAATGGTCCGATTTGATCGGACTGGTTGTAAAATTGTTAAATTGTCCCACTAGATAAGTCAATGTTACATAGATAGATTTTTGGTTGAACTTTTATATAAGAATTACGGGCTATGGACTAGTGACCTCCCATATGACCCTGTAGCCCCCAAGTCACATTTGAGTTCCAATGAGCACAAGAACTATTATGATGGTGCAACCAGTAATAATTTTCGGGTTGTCCATTAGACGAACACTTTGACCCTTTTTATTAACGAACGGAATATCTGAAAATTACCCCCATTGTGACCTTGAACCTATTCTGAATCATTAACTATGAACTACAACCTCAGATTATGGCAAACTATACCTTCTTTTTTAATCTGGAATGTAAAAAAACACGTTGGCATACTTTTCGCGCGTTTTGATACTTTCATATTTGACCCCCTGTATAGTAAAACCTTACCCCCTAACAAAATATTATATGTTGCACTCCTTTGATTTTAGTAGCTTTGATATCTTGTTTTTAAAGGTTTCTCAATAAAATTCTGTTGGAATGATTGTTGTTACAATTAGGGTTGGGTTATGCAGCATTCATTCTATTTTGACTGGCCTATATGTGTAACATTAATGGCCCAATATAAAAGTACATTAAGGCCAGGTCTATTCATGGTAAAACAATAAGATTATGTAAACACTTTAGGTCTTAAATAAAATACAGGTATCCATGATGTTGAAATATCGGTTCTGTGCTGCACCTTCCGGATAACAAATTTGGACCTAAACAGACATATCGCACTTTGAAGGTGAAATTAAAAAAAAACAGCATATATTCAATAGAAATGGAATCATTAATATTAAGTAGTGGAGAAAACTCGCACGTAAACCCAAAATATTTGAATTAAAAAAAAAAAAAACTTTAAAATATTTACCATATTAAATCACTCAAAAGAGTATTTACAGACGGTTGGAACAGAATATTTGTTTTGGAGTCTCGAAACTCGGGTTTGTTGCCTTCTAAAAGAGAAAACATGTCGATAGACCAGTTTATAGAGTGACATGGCTACCTGGGACTTAACATTCTTTTACTGCTGCAGAATTGTGTCGTCACACATTTTCAATAGTCATGCTCTGATTTATGACATTAATATTCTCTACGTAGTAAAAAGGTATAATATCATGTATGGCTCACGTCCAATTGTTTTTATGCACAGGAATGAGTGGTTTTGATACTAGATGTAAAAGCAATATGGCAAAAATGCCCATTAGGACGCCTGTGCCAGATTCAGTAACATGTTTACACTAAAAATGATGTGTTCAAAACGTATCCAGACAATATATGAATTTTGGAGGCTTTGGAAATTTTAAAATTGGTAATGTGAAAAACAAACTTTCACGTGATATCAAATCGGAACTTCCAAGTTAAAAACTAGCTCCATCGGTTAGGGGTTTTAAGAGTGGCCCGATGTGGTTCCCTGCGGTAGACCTTGATAATTATCCAGGTCTAACTCGCATGAATTATCCAAGCGGGACAATATTGAGTTGAGACCGTTCCAAATGCCATGAGTTTAATTCAGTCACTGTTGAAGAGGGTAACCGAGGTGATTATGTCAAACTCCATCAAAATCATGTTCCTTAGAAACCATTCCATGGTGTTACTTAAGGAGAAGTTGCCAACTCTGGCGAGCATACACAATGATCACGAACAAGTCTATCCGCGCTGGTGTTTTCCCAGCTAACCTCCGGGAAGCTGCTGTGACCACACATTCTCAAAAAGCCTCTTCCCTAACAAAAGACCGGTGTTCTCAAAAACTATCGCCTGTGTCAAATATTGCTGAGCTGTTTAAGTTCATGGAGAAAAAATCGTGAGCGTGCCCGATAAAGGATACATCTGTCTCAAATGACTTAAATGAGGTAAGTTTCAGTCAGCTTACTTACAAAGAACGTCACAGCACTGAAACGGCAATTCTAGTGTCAAGACCGCATCATCAAGCAATTCACAACAGTAAGGCAGTTGATATTGTGATGCTAGATGCTCAGATCCTTTTCGCAGCTTTGTCCTGGTGATCATGCCTTCTTTTGGATAGGTTACGTGATACTTCAAAAATTCAAGGTACTGCCTACAGTGGATCGGTCGTACCTGCAGCAGAAGAAAGCTCTTTCGTGTGTGCGCATTGGGAGCAATTTCATACAAGCATTATCTCCCTTTCGGTTCTTCCTCAGGGTTCTGTGTCGGGCCTCTCTTTTTTCATAATGTACACATACTGTTGTATGCATCATCATCAGGAGCCAAAATATTGCTTACCATGTATGCTGATGATGTACCAGCTCTATTTGACATTGATCCTAAGATTGATCGTGATGCCAACATTGCTGTTGTCAAAGACCTCTTATTTGTATTGATGAAAATCAGCCAGTGAGGGATGCGCTACCTGTAACAAACTCAATTGAATGATGAACATAAGACAGAATTGTTTGCATGCAGTGTCATTCCGATACACAAATCGCTTCAAAGATATTACCATCAGGGTCGGGACAGTGGATTGTTCAAGTCCTCGGCAATTAGAAAACCTTGGTGGTCGTGTTGATAGACAATGTCTATGGATCTGACAACATGTAAAGGTCATCATCATTAGTCTGTTAACTGTCACCTTCGCAATATTTACCGGATCCGCCGCTATCACATTTAGAGTTGTAATAATCGTCCCCGGTTCACGATTTATCTCGCATGCTATGCCAATTACTGTATGGAATGCCGGCCAGAGATCGGACGTTAAAACTTCAGATTTTGCAGAATAGAGCAGCAAGGTGGTGTTCAGATTATGATAGAAGGACACAGCCACCACCACTCCTTAAGAAGCTCCCTTGGTACCAATTATTGAGCGCGTTGTCTTTAAGCTTTTATGATTCTTACTTACAAAGGCCATTACGGAAATTGCCATTGACTTGTCCGAATACCTCTCTTTGTATATCGGCAGCCCTGAGGATTGCGTTCTGCAGATGACAAGCGCTCCTCGCTGTTTCCCCGCAAAAAAAGGGTCAGTGGGTGACAGGGCTTTCAGCATGCGGCGCCTAGCCTATGGAACTCTTTCCAATATCTGTTCGCAACTCCAAAGGTCCATTGTTACTTTTAAGAAAGATCTATCTAAAATTTCATCTATTCCTAGAGTTGATTGTTTTTTTGTGCTTAAATGGTGTTGTTATTGCCTCACATGATATTTAATTATGCAGCTGTTTTCTGTTGATGTTAAGTACCTATCTCATAGTAAAAAAAGGTATTGTTAAAAGATGGACCATGTTTAGGCTAAATAGTAATTACTCTCTATTTGTAAAGCGCTTTGACCTTGTTTTGAGAAGGCGCTATATCACTGCAGTTTTTTTTTGTATGGTATTGTAAAAAGGCGACTAAATGGGGCCCCCTGCGGGTTCGGGTGTAAGACTGGCCGATTGTGTTCCTTGCATGTCGAAAGAGGCGACTAAACAACGGCATCTCGTCTGTTATTTGAACAGCCGGTTGTGTAGTATTGTTTAAGTATCTCTACGTGTAATGGATTATTAAAATGTAATCTGTTTACCGGTATAAGTAGTTAAAATTTGTATAGTTAATAAAAACTTACCATTAAATTACGTTATATGAAAACATTACCATTTGTCAATTTGTACATATGTAGTAGTTTAAAATCAGTATATGAAAAAAACCTAACTACAGATGTGGCCAAAAAAAAGTTTACACTTTTTCGTCTGCACAATTTCTCAAAGTGGGTAGACATATCAGATAGTTTGAAGGCACTTCTTAACTACAATATCTTGTTGGAAACTGGTGAAAGAAAACTGCGTTGAAAACAAAGCTGGAATGACAAAATTGCCACCGCCATCTAGAGAAAAAAAGGCCTCTTTCTTTGGGTGTTGGACAGGGGGAGGAGGGGTTCGGTTTTTCTTGGTTTAGTCATTTGTTCAGACAGAACCCGCTTCTTTTCGTTGGTGTGCGCATTGGGGATTTTGTGGGGGAGGGGATTGGATGGATGGTCCATGGGGATTTGGTGCAATATCGGATGCACTTTCCAACAAGCATCATCTCCCTATCGGTCTTCCTCAGGGCTTCCTTGTGGTCGGGGCCACTTCTATTTTTATAAGTACACATACATGTATAGGCACATCATCCGGAAAACGGCACAATTATTAATATTGCTTTTCAACACAGTACCACATGTATTGCTGCTGCTGTACCAGCGCTTCTATTGACTATTGATCCTAAGATTGATGGTGATGCCCCAAACAGCTGTCAAAAGAATCTCTCTTGTTTGATGAAATCAGGAGTGGATGCGCTGCTAACAAATCCAAATTGAATGATTGAACCAGACAGAAGTTTTCATCGCATGTTCATCCTATTACAAAATTCGCTTCAAGATATTACCTCAGGGTCGGGAAAGTGGATGTTCCCAGTCCTCGGCAAATTAGAAACCTTGGTTGTCGTGTTTGATCAGACAAGTCTATGACTGAAAATGTAAAGAGTTCTTCCAAGTCTGTTAACTTCACCTTTCATTCGAATATGACCGGATCCGCCGCTTATCACATCCCGCACGCACGAGTCGTATCATTTGTCGTTCAGGATTTTATCTCGCATTGCCTATGCCAATTCACTTTGTATGGAATGTCGGCAGAGATCGGAGTAAACTTCAGATTGAATGAAAGAGCAGCCATGCTGTGTTCGATCTGATTAGAAGGACACAGCCACAACATTCCTTAAAGAGCTCCATTGGATACCAATTAGTGAGAGCGTTGTCTTTAAGCTTAGGCTTCTTACTTACACGGGCATTTCCGGACATTGCCATCGACTGGTCGATACCCTCTATTTGTATATTCCTGGCAGCGCCCAGGTTGCCGTTTTGCAGGATGACCAAGCGCTCCTCACTGTTTCCCGCACCACAAAGGTCAGGGGTGATGGTGACAGGGCTTTCAGCAATGCGGCCCCTAGCCTATGGAACTCTTTCCATCTATGTTTCGAACACTCCCAAGTCCATGTTACTTTTAAGAAAGCTCTAAATTTCATCTATTTCCTACGCGGGTTGATTGTGTGCTTAATGTGGTTTTTTTTATTGCCTCACATGATATTATTATTGCAGCTGTTTTCTAGTTTTGATGTTAAGTACCATCTCATAGTAATACAACAGGTATTTAAAAAGATTGAACCATTTGTTTAGGCATTAAATAGTAATTCTCTCTATTTGGTTAAAGCGCTTTGACCTTGTTTTGAGAAGTCTCTATATCAAATGCCGTTTTTTGTATTGTATTAAAAGCGACTAAATGGGGCCCCTGCGGGTTCGGGGGTAAGATTGGCCGGATGTGTTCCTCTGAGGTCGTAAGAGGCGACGAAAAAAGGCACTCTCGGCTGTTATTTGAACAGACGGTTGTAGTATGTTTAAGTATCTCTACTGTGTAATGTATTATTAAAATGTAATCTGTTATTACTCCGATAAGTAGTTTAAAATTGTATTAGTTACTATAAAACAACCCTTAATTACGTTAGATGAAAACATACCAGTTGTCAAATTTGTCCATTGTAGTAGTTGTTAAAATCAGTGATATGAAAACCTACTACCGAGTGGTCCAAAAAAAGTTTACACTTTTTCGTCTGCCAACTTTCGCCAAAAAGTGGGTAGACATATCAGAATAGTTGAAGGCACTCTTAACTACAATACTTGTGGAACTGGTTTGAAAACGGCCATTGAAAACAAGCTGGATGACAATAATGGCCACCCATCAGAGAAAAAGTCAAAAACACTTTGCACACACGGCAAGTTGCTCTGGCACGCTGTTTGCGATCACGAAGTATATCCAAGATTGATACACACATTGAACAATGCACCCCGTCCTGGAACTGGGATTATGATAATAACCACAAAGGTAAGATCAAGACACCTCAAATTATTTCAAGTTTATCTTATAAATTTAAATTGAAACGACTACAATGTTCTTCTTATTGATATGTCCCAAATCATGCAACTTCGAAAATGTCCAAGCAGAGTCTCGATCAGTCATGGCAACAAAAACATGATGTATATTTCAATTTAAAATCCTCTCCAATTGAAATGAAAGTTAATATTATGTAAATAGCATTTCAAGTTTAGTCTTCACGGCTTGAGATATTTATCGCATTCATTTTCAAACGGTAAAACTTCACACAAACTCGAAGGATGGTCAATAGTTTGTTTAGAGTAGGCCTCCAGTTCACGCATGTATTGATTTTCTGTCAAACAGAATGGTTTTCCCACTAGACTTTACGTGTGTGCCAAAGTGGGTTTTTGACCATTTTCACTATTTGACCGCCATTTTGTTATTTGAGCTTTGTTTTTGAACGCCGTTTTCTCCCAGTTTTATAAAACAAGAGATTGTAATTAATAAATATCTTTTAAAACCTGTAAATTCCCCCCTTTTGAAAGATTTGCAGATATAAAGTGTAAACCGTTTTTTGGACCACACTGTATTTTATCATTTCATTTGTACATATTGTAGACACCTATTTAATCTTAAAAATTGTTTACAATATGTTTAATAATGATTCATTACTGTATTGATTTATCTTGTCTTGTAGTTGACATTTTCTTGATACATGGTGTTGATGAACTTTGTCATCATGTGTATGACTGTGATACCGTAATTATAAATTTTGGAAAGTGTATCTTTTATTGTATTCAATTGGTTATCGTATTTATACCTGGATGGGTGTGATCTGGTTCATCGTGCATGATGTGGTTATCTATTTCAATTGCTGTCATTCAAATTTGAATGTTGTGACTAGACTTACTGTGGTGTATGTTTTAAAAATGTTTGTACTAGAAATTACTATGGGGGTGTTGGTTTAAGATGTTAGCTGTTGTTTAATTTTAATGACACGATATACACAATTGTGTTGAGTTTTCGTTAAACCTTTAATACTCACTCACTCTCTCCATTTAAAACTAGGCGGGGATTACAATCGGAAGGCAAAGCAAAATATCGATATTCTGACAAATAGAACTGCTGGAGAACGTTAACTTTGATTACAAATAAATGGTATTTAAACGTTTGTAACTAATGTTACGGTCACCTTGACCAAGGCCAAAACCACCTTACAAAACTACGGATTCAAACTCCTGAATAACTAGAAAATACCTGTAAACTTGATTACAAATATTAAAACAAAGTATTTATTTTAATTGTGGTTCTAATCAATCTCAATCAAACTCAATTCGGCATCAACAATAATCAAGATAATCTATAATACAGTTGTTAATTAATAACTACTCAACTTACCACCTGGGGTGTGCCGCTGACGCGGGCTGCAGCCAGATGACCTATTAAGATGCCGAACTTTCAAAGAGTCCTGGCGAATATTCCAGAGAAAAACTTCACTTTCCTGTGGGACCTGTCCACGGACGACTTGTCCTTCTTGAAGAAAACCAGCTCCTAATGACTCCCGAAAGCCCGATGTCGACTAATAATAAGTCCAAAAGTGCTGTAGCTTGTTTATCCTTGGATAACTCAGAGCACTGAATACGGAAACCGACCACGGCTACCACGACAAAACTGTTGGAGCTGTGACAACTATGACAATGTCCACTATATTGGGAGACTCTGTACTCATTGACTATGAAACTGTCACTGTCAACTTGGAAACTCTGCTATACCTTGCGGAATTCTGCTAAGAACGGAGCATGATTGTTCAACTTGACCTACATCATCCTCTTCACCAGAGCTTTATATATCCGCTCAAACAATTACTAGAAGGATCTTGTCCTCTCTATAGTTAAGTCATGACTAATATAGTCGATTAATCATAAGTCTGGAAATGCCTCTACCATTTCACATTACTGTATAGATTTGGGACTCATAGCAGCTACGCACTGACCCCTGTGATTATACAGCAGTGCGCCACCTATTGTCAGACTCCCACCTTGGGTTGATCTCCTAGACTCCATACCTTTCTAATGAAATCCCTAAGGTTCTAGACGTTTCTCCGGTTTCTGTTTTCTCCTGAGACTTCTGTTTCATTCTATTTGCTTCACACACACCGTAATGCACATAAACCAGGTATTTTTATATTATACTCAAACTTAGCTAATTTGATAATATTTTATGGCTAATTTATTACTAATCTTGCTCAAAGTAAAATAATTCATTGCTAATTCCTTGGGGGCCTGTAACAATAAGCTTAAACCACTCGATGGTATTTTAAATAATATCAGAGTATCGCTTTGTTATGTATATCGCTATTTGACGACAAAACCGTATTCAATTCCATTCGTGTTAGCATGGCACATATTTTGACATTGTGACTGATTAAGTGTCGATTAATATTCCCGATTTCTGTCACCTTGTTTTTGTTTTAGTGTTTTATTTCTTGTTTCTTGACGGTAATCTGGGAAAAGATGATGGAAGCAACGAGGGATTCTCTCTACCATGGCGTGCTTTTGTATCACTCTTTGGAATGACTTTTGGAAACTTTGACGTGAGTCAATAAAATACCTTCAACATCTTTAATATCTTAATATTAACACGATAGTTTCTATCCCCGCGCCGATGATTTCTCTGTACCTTCTGTCTTTGCGTTTTGCAGTATGTTTTGTTCAAAGTTGCTTAATTTTAAGATACGCAATCATATTCGTTGTGGAGAGAAAGAGAGATGGGAGAAAGTGAGAGGAAAATGGAAAAGAAGAGAAAGAAATGTGAAAGAGAGGGTAGATGGAATGCGGAATGAGGATGAGGAGAATGGGAGAACTAAAATTTGCTACAGTGGTAGAAAGTATATGGTCAGTTCACCAAGTTAAAGGGGATGACGCCGATATTTCAACCCGTTTTGATGCGAGAGCTAAAACCATGATTTTGTAATCCCCATGGAGTACTTCGTAAAATTAATATTGGTCGACCAAAATGGGCCACATATTCACTCATAACTTCCAAACCAAACATCCTTTAGCCCAAAAATTTCACAAGGTAAATGAGAAAAATAGTAGCTTTCTTCAGATACCAACATTTTAACCCCTCCGGTAAAATCTGGAGTTCTGGACCACGGACCTTTAACCACTCAATTTGATGTTAAAAAGGGGCGGTTTCAAAACTCCACAGCCATTTGAATAATTTTCCATGGCGTATGAAGCTTGCGTAAAGCCCATGGTATACTTCCAGTCGCAGCGAGCGATTGGCGTGCGCAGTACCGGATTTTGACCCAAGATCAAGTGTTACGCATGCTCATGAGCAGAAATCGCTCGCCGCGACTGGAAAGTATATCATGGGCTTCATTGTTTAGAACAACAGGAACCGGTGATCAGCCAGAGGTCGAGTTTTGAAGCCCAACTCTAACGTTCTTCTTTATCCACTGCAGTACACTGAATTTTACAAGAGCCGTTTGAATTGGATATCGACAGTTCTGTTCATCATTTTCATGGTGGTTTCACCGATTCTTCTACTTAATATGCTTATTGCCATGATGGCAAGGACTTACGAAGAAGTCAAGGAACGAGCAAGGGTGGAGTGGAAACGGCAGGTTTGTATTTCATGAGATTTTTTCCCGCTTATACCAAACCGAGTGAGGACATTTTTGGTTTATTGTTTATACAAAATTACTGATTAACTACTTTACCAAAATGCTCAAAGAAAAGTGTATAGCCAACATGCGATGGTGATTACACGGGCCACATACCCTTGCAAATAATGGGGTGCATCGCCACGTAACATTACGGGTATATCTAAAACATTTCAAACCTCAAATTACAGCGTTTCCTGGAACGCATCTATCGTCTGCCACCAGGGTCTGTGAATAAGGTCACACATGAGGTTATCAGAGGTCAATTTGTGTACCCCCCGTGAGTCTTGGGCCAGTGGTTCTTCTGACAGTGTGAAGTTATTTTATCATTGGTTAAAAAGATTCCAATAGACGAATCCGACGAGCCAAATGATGATATAAAATTGGATCGATTAAGCCCAAATTAATTGGTCGAGCTATGAGTTGCAAAATTATTGGGCGAGACGCAGTCGAGCCCAATATTTTAAAACTCATAGCGAGACCAATTAATATTGGGTGTAAATCATCCAATTTTATCATTATCATGTTTTGGATCCGATATTTTCCCACACTTGGACTCCCCAAAACATGATAATGGATAGAATTGGACCACTATTACTGGGGGCATCCAACCCAAAACCATCTCTAATTCTTTTGTACCTCCACTGTACCGCACTTGAGTTTCAAACCCACACTTTTAATTTGTACATTTGGGTGGATTCAAGCGGGATCCCTCCCCCGCTATGGCTGCCTTTGAGATGTGGAATGCTCAAAACCGGATTGGTGTACAAGTCCGCATGCGAGCACACACACACACACACACACACTACCAAAGTAATTCCCTATGTGCCGCTCTGTTTGCAGCAGACGACACAATAAATTGCCGAATATTTACAGAATGTTCTTCCTCTTGATTTAGGTTTAAATGTGTCGGCCATCATCTGATTGCGTCATGTGCATTTAATATTTTAATTGTAGGCTCTATGTAGTATACGATGGTCTCTTTTTACCACGTAATTTATGTAGACTTACGTTAGTCTCTATTCTTCACGTAATCAATATCGATGGTTTATATCCTTGTCTTTATTCTAGTGGGCAAGAATTATCCTTGTAATGGAAGGCGCCGTGCCCAAGGAAAAACTTCTTCACCACCAAGCCAAATACAGCGTTGAAGTCCCTGGTAACATGTGGTCTGATATCGCGAAAGCTGCAAGGCGGCATAGGGAAAAGCTCCGACAGGACGCCGAATTACATTTGAAGGTTTTTAACCCTGTCTATGAACCGTAAGTTCATGAACTATATATGTTAGCATGAGGTCGAATTGTGTTAGCATTGTGTTCATTTCACTGTACATACCTATTTAGACCTATCCAGCAAAGAATGCACCACTAAGATATCACAATGTTATCTTCTAGATCATAATCTTCATCGTCGTCCTCATCATCTTCGCCAATATCATGATCATCATGACCTTCAATGTCAACAAAGTCATCACTATCATCACCTATATATAGCACAACCACTTATTACTTTCACACGTCCAAGAACATCGTCATCACCTTCGTCTTCATCTTTATCATCACCGTTGCCATCATCGTCTTGGCCGTCACCAATATCATCATCATCACCAATATCGTCATCGTCACCAATCCCATCATCGTCTTCATCAAAAAGGAAGCAACAACAGCAGGATTAGTAACTGTCATGTTATTCCGGCAAATACGATGAGCTAAATGGTTTATTTGTGCAACTAAAACCAGCTTTTTTGATCAAATAAATTGTCCGCTTGTTAAATAAAGACAACATTAAAGTAAGCATGTACATTTCACAACGCCTATCTGTTTAAAGCGGCACTGGCACATTTTCACAAAATATGAAATTTCTTCAATTTGCTCCCAAATGATAGTCTAGGCTATTGGAAGAGCAGAGATATATTTTACACATAAAAATAACATACCCCAAAACAGATAGGAACATTGATGTGAGGATAAAGATATCCAGGTAATTTGTAGGCTAACTTTTAAATTTTCCATAACTGTAATCAACAAATGTGTACATTACATGAATATTTTGACTCGTGCTCACTGATATTAAAACCACAAAGGTTATAGACCGGTCAAACAGTGTGCATAGCGTGGGAAACATGCATACGGCGTGCGTGTTCTTGTGTTAAACGCCATTTTCGTCGTCTGCTGAATTTCGCGTCGCCGGCGACGCTAAATTACAAAATCGTTCCGTTTACCATAAGGAAGCTGATTTGGTCTTAATCATTTCGGGTGAGGGCTTTTGTATATAAAAGCTTTACAACCGTGCAAAAATATCGATTTTGAAAAATCTTTAAGGGCCCACTATTTTTCAAATGTGCCAGTGTCTCTTTAATCGAGTTCGATGTAATGATTATCCTAGCGTTTCAAATCACGCTTAATTAGTCTAAACCATTCAACGCACTCCCACTCGACATGACAATTGCCTTGGCCATAGTCTAATTTATACCCAGAGTCTATGTATGCCAAGACCCTAAGTATGCCTACTATGCCTAGATTACTGCTACCCTTAAGATATACGCAGAGCAAGTTGCAATAATATACTCTGTTTAATTTTTGCATCCATATATAAAGAACTAGTAATATAACGTTGTTAATATGTTTCGTTTTGCCAACATAGAGAAAGTATCAATGAAGATGTGACAAGTAGCAGAGAGAATTTAATAACGCTGAAGAAAAAGAATACCTTCACAAAGGAAGCATGGCAGAATTTCAATGAAAATCTCATAGAGGAACCACCCAAAACAGTACGGGCGTTGCTCATCATGAAGACTATGGCAAAGAGTCAAACCAGGGTTAAAAAACGAGCCAAATTTAACTGGAGCGTAAGTAGAAGAATCGTCTCATGGTGTATATCAGGCCCAACCCTGATCTGAGAGTGAAAACACCCATCCGGTAGACATCAGTAGGGATATGCCAAATTGAATGTTTCTTGACGTGTGATTTCACAATGTTGTTTTGTAATAGCTGCGTATAACTGATCTACGATTATTTCATTTTCTCAATTAGAAGTTTGTAATTTTTACATGTTATTACATGATAAAAATCCGTATTTGATAAATAACACATCCATTGACAACAAAACATCATTAGGCCCTACCAGTATTTGCTCATTTAAAAATATTTTACTGGAATGGAATTCCCTTAAAATATCCAGCCACAGCATCGCAAACCCGCCAAATTTTGGAAATCAGAGTGAAAACGTGGTGATATTCATGGAATTCTAACTATAAAGAATTCACACACACACACACACACACACACTATTTGCAATTCATGTAATAGATGCCTTCTGTTTGTTTCTTTGTTATATTTACGTGTATACATTATTTTTTTCAGATCGTACGTGAAATTATTGATGACAAGGCTGGTAAAGACATGTTGACTATACAAGGGAGCAGCGGCGAAAAGAGTAAGCCTTCTCTCGGCTTAGCATTTCGAGCGATGACGTCAGCAATTAAAAACGGTGGCACCATCCGTCTCTGAACTTAGATATCATATAGATGAGGTGACATCAATGTTTACAAACACAAGTTAGCACCTGGTCTACATGTTGGAGGTGCGAAGAATATGCCCATACAGTTACAGCATTCGATAGCCTTATCACGCCTGGTTGAGCGCGAATTTTAAAAGCACAAGCCCTGCAGGTGCTCACGCATACTGTCGGGCATTGCTTTGTTCGTTGCCCGGCGTTGACGTCACATGTCACGTCACCTCATCTATTAGTTCATGTCGCTACTTACCATCCATCTCGGAGCTCCAAAATAAAATTTCTTATGTTATCGATACACGATATTTTTCCGTATGAGAGTTGATAGGTGAAAGAAGGGAGCATACCTGCACGGGAGGGTAGCGAAAGAGGAGAGAGCGAACGACACCATGAAAATGACTAAATTAAAACAAAGTACAATGTCGGATAAAATTGGTGGGGCAGGGGAAGAGATCAAGTGTTAGCTTTGCCTGGGACTATATTCATCCCATGCGTTACATTGAAAATGCGTACTTTCAGTGCGATCTCTATGGTGCAAATAGGCCTTCAACATTTATTCAAAGATCACCACAGGTGTGGCAACTAACTTTTTCCAGGTCTGTAGGCTTACGCGATCACTATTAAGTGGTTGTAGATTCTATAGACACGCCACTTCAGTGTTTACATAGTAGTATCTGTCTCGAGATCAGACTTGTAGTACTCGAGTTCGAGTACAATTTGTGTACTCATACTCAGGCCTGGATACTCGTACTCATACTCACACTCACACTCATGTATAAGTACTCGTACTCATACTCGTACTTATGATTTAAAAATTTGGCTGTACTCTTACTCAGACTAAATACTCATACTCGTACTCGGGGTCAAGTACTCGTACTCATACTCGTACTCGGGGTCAAGTACTCATACTTATACTCGTGTTCATGAAAAGTACTCATACTACAAGTCTGCTCGAGATTATTTAAGGTATACTCTCTAAATTAAATTTCACTCAAAAGAGTGAAATTCTTAAAATTCACTCAAAAAAAGTGGTATTTGACATTTCAATCAATAAAGGCTGCCAAGAGTGATCAGTCTATTTAAAGGAGTGATCTTTTTTTGAGTGATTTTATACTCTTTCGTGATCACTCAGAGTCATTCATTGGCTGAGCTAAACGGATATTGTTCATGGAGTTTATTCCACGATCTCGGTGGTAAAGTTGGACAGAGCTCAAAGGGGATATAGGCAGGTGACATATGCCGTGGTTACCTTGTAAAAAAACAGAATCTTAAAAAGCCTTTAAAAGCTGTCCTATGTTTAATTGGAAGCCAATTCAGTTGGCAGAGAGCTGGTGTGATATATTCTCGTCGACGGATTTCAAGGATAGGACGAGCAGTTATATTTTAAACTCGCGTAAACGTGGTCAATTCTCTTTTGCCATAGAGAAAGGGGTTGCGGGAATCCAGCCTTATGACCCAATCTGATGGTGGATTTGTCATCAAGGTACTGTTGAAACTCCAGTTTTCCTTATGACCAAAACAGTCTTTGCTAAAGGTTGTTAAGGTTACACCTAGGCCCGTGCTTCAGCTGACAGATGAATGACACAATTGCCAATGACGATGGTTGGCTGAGGGTTACTAGTCGATCTGTCAAAATGAAGCGAAAATGCAACATCTGTCGTCTTGTCATTTAATACCAGCTTGTTGGATTTACACCAGGACCTGATGCTGTGTATGACGATTTTTTACGGCTGCTTCATGATCCTGCGGATTGAGAGTCCGGTAGAGCTGGGTGTCATCGGCCTAAACTACAGCTTGAACACCATGAACAGTAATGATATCATGTTGTGGGCACTGAACAAGATAAAAATTGATAGGTCCATTCCAGTCTTGTGGAACTCCACAATCCCCCGCCACAGGATCTGACGTAGCACCTTTTACAGATATGGATTGAATTCGGTCATCAAGGTTGGAAAAGAACCAACTGTTTTTTCCAGTAATCCCGTACCGTTCTGTTAGGCGGGTTAAGAGTTGTCTGTGGTCCCCGGGTTTGTGGTCTATAGTGTCGAAGGCGGCACTGAAGTCCAGTAATATAATGCTGCACGCTGTATCTACGCAATAAAATTGAGTGTAACCCAAGTAATTTCAATGAGTAATCACTTATCACTAATTATGTATTTTAATTGAGGTGCCTCAAAATGTTTGAATCAGATTATCACTTAATAATTTTTCTTCATGTACTCAAAATCACACTACTCTATTGCGCATAATTAGTAAGTACGCAGAGATTATCAAGTTCAATAAATCAAGATGATGCTTCTTCTTATCGTGACCAAACACTGATTCTCAAATATGATCCAACCAGAGATGGGTACAACGTCTGACTGCTTCACTGAATTCCGCAAGGTCCTTGTTTATGCATTGTTGCTCCATCAGTGGGCAGACCAAGAGATGTTCCATTGTCTGTGGTGCTGTTCCACAAACACAGGTAGTGTCCTGATCTGCTTCGAGGTAGCCCCACTTCTGCAAGGAAACTTTAGATCGACCAATTCTGGTTCTCAATCTGTTGAGGCATCGCCATTCAGCCCATGAGGAGTCAGCTCCAGGTGGGAGATGCTCACCAGGTTCAATACCAATAGATGTTACTTGGTTGATGGTAAGTCTTTCTTTCCACAAGGCAACTCTGTTAAACTCCTTAGAGACTTTCAAGAGGTTGGACTTTGCTTAAGAATCTCTCTCTGGATTTAAGGCGCTTGGCAGCAGGTATCTGTCCAGACATAGCGTGCTTCACATTAGATACTTGGCAGCTACGCTCTGGCATGCTCGCTGCGCTACGACGGATGTCTGATGGAGCAATTCTTGCTTGGATGTGTAAGTTTTTCGTTGGTGTCGCGGTTGGACGAAGGCATCCTGTGATAAGCCGGCAGGAGGCATTAACGCTGAATCAAGCTTATTGGCATGGGTTGATCTTTCCCATACAGGGCAAGCATGCTCTGCACATGAGTAACACAGGACAAGTGCCGTCGATCTTAAGGTATGTGGGCGAGTACCCCATCTTGTGCCAGTGAGTTTTGTTCAAGATATTATTGCTTGAACATACTTTACTCTTCGTTTACTCGATGTGGGTCTTATACGAGAGAGTGCGGTCCAATTAGGTCACTCCTAGGTAGAGAGGGTTATCACAGTGCTCCAGGGGTGTTCCAGACCAGGGAACTTTAAGATGTCGTTTGGCTTTACGGTTGCGTAGATGGAAAGCACACACCTGTCTTTGATGGATTTGTAGGTGGTTTTCCTAAAATAAGGAGTGGGTTCATCCAAAGCTTTACAGAGTCTCTCTTCAACAGCTGTGAAATCTGCATTTTGTGCGCTAATTCCAATATCGTCTGCATAAATAAAACGACAGGTTCCCGCACTCCTAGGTTGGTCATTGGTATAGATGTTGAACAGGAGAGGTGCAAGCACGCTCTCTTGTGGTAGTCCAATCTTGAGCCTACGCCATCGGCTCTTCTTTGCTCCAAGCTAAACAAAGAACATCCTGTTTGTCAGCCATCCTTTGATAAGCTCAGTCAAGCGGATGTCCTTGGTGATTTCCAGAATCTTATGGAGTAGACATCTGTGATTAATAGTGTCGTACGCTGCTGATAGGTCGACGAACACAACTCCGATTACCATACCCTTCTCGAAACCATCCTCAATGTGTTGAGTAATAGGTTGAGTACTTGGCTTGTTGTTGAAACTCAAATTAAGATAATGTTGTAGGTATGTTGAAAAAAGGAAAAAATGGTTTTGAGGTACTATGGGTCTTGTTTAATATTGCGTTATGTTAACATGTCAGCTATTAGTTGATCATGTAAGTAAATTTTATACATGTAAGCCTTCCTAACTGGAAATCGAACCCGGTGTAAAAGGAGCTGTAGTCCGCCGGGAGCCATAGTCTGGGCTACATGACGAAAACGGAATAAAGCGCGAAACTAATGTTACATGAAAGGTTAACTGAATCGAGTGAACTATTCTTTACAGTTGTATGTGGACTATGAGTCCGGCGGACTATAAAAACCTCCACACCGGGACCCTGCTTATGAAACTAAATACTTAAACACAATACTAAGCCACCTTACATGGAATATATTATTATTACAGAGCATTTATTTAGCGCTCCACAAGGAACGGAGCGCTTTACAAGCACAAAAGTGAATTTACAAAACAAAAGAGAAACGTATTAACGAGGAAAAAGATATGACTTAAGGAGGCGTTTGAAGACCAAAACAGAATCCGCACTTCTAAGATCAGTCGGCAACTCGTTCCAGGTTCTTGGTGCCGCACCAGTGAAGGAGCGGTCACAAGCTTTTAATTTAGTCCGTGGAACGAGGAAACGAGTACGATCAGAAACGGAACGGAGTCTGGTCTACATTCCTCAGAATCAAAACTAGAGTGTAATGACAAGGTCATGAGGTAGAGGAGCCTGACCATGATACACTTGTGAATGAATAAAGCAATCTTGTAACGACATACGTTCTTTCACAGGTAACCAATGCAAGAGTTAGCAAGCCAGCCGACGGACTAGTCTCGTCCACAAGCAAGCCCTAGCGGAGCTTTTTTTGTTTGAAGACGCCGGAGGCGCTTGATATCAGATTGGCGCGCACCCGACAGAAGGGACTTGCATAATCGCAGGCGGGAGGAGAGGAGAGGACCAGTCCTCGGACGGCATGTTGACAAGGCTTCTTTTGTCTGAAACTGCGTATTTCGCCATAGGTTGGCGCAATATGGAAATTAACAGTTCTACAAATTATTGATTGTGATGAAGATTACGGACCCATCAAGGGTTGACACCAAGGTTTTCACAGAATCAGATGGGTAAAAAATAAGTTATTGATCTTTAACCTCACATAGACAAAGATGGCAAAAAAAACATACGAGAGTTGCAAAAAATGAAAAATTCAGTCTTGTTCCTGGTTCCGTTGAAGATAGTTATTTGGACATCCAAGACTACTACACATCAGATATACAGGAGGAGAGTTGGTATCCACGGACACGCTGACGGGTCTTCAAAACTCGTTGAGTCCGAAATCAGCATTAGAGATGAATATAGAGATGATAATTTGTCATCTCATCGTTGTTACTGACGTGAATTCAAAACAGGGGGACGGTTTGGATTAGGGTTAGAAGAAAGACAACGGTTCTGTTTTTGGTGGGAAGAAAAATCCGATGGGTACCGTTTGCCGGGATCTTCTGAACTTTTTCATTGAAAAATTTCAAGAAATTATTTGAAGTTCTATGTTAGAATTCCAAATGGCAGAGTCGTTTTAGTGGTGTATTTAGAGTTTATTAACTGTTAAAAGTACATCTCGACACTCACTCGCATCAGATAACTGCTGGAAAAAGTATTCCGTTTTAGCATCAGTGATTCTTACCGACAACAGATTTGTGTATCCTGAGCTTCACGATCTCATCAGAGTATGGCTTTTTTCCAATTTCTTTCAATTTGACGAATCTATGAGAACATTTAATTAATAAACTATTTTTCTTCAATATATGCGAATGAATCGAATTGAAATTAAACAAGAGGTTTCGAACACAATAAAAAAAAAATTGAGGAAATAAGATTAGCTACTAAGATGCCGGTTTGTGTCTTTTTGATTTTACAAAGGTCTTGTTATAACTTTGAATTATTAAATTATCTGAGTGGGTCGTTTACTTACAACATCAGCAATCCACTTAAAATTACAGCAACACATATTATAGATATTTGTCGAGGGTGTTTTTTCACTTAAGCAGGGGATGTGTTTCTAACCAATGTAAAAAAGACGAATATATAGTGGAGTAGCTACATTATTATTCCTTTACTTATTACTTTATTGCAGATAAAAACCCATAGTGGTTTGATTAAAAATAAAAATTTAATTTCAAGAGCCCTTTTGAGTTAATCAGTAAATGTACCAACGTTGATGATCATCATGGTTGTGCTTAACTATGTGTAGAAGGTGCATTTATTTTGATACTTGTGCACAAACGAAACGTCATTACAAGATTATTAGATCATATTGAAAAGAAGCCAACAAGCGCGCCACTGCTTACTATAATTAACCTTGGTTAGGTCATTATATAGCGCCGTTCCACGCACAGAACGCTTGCCCTTGGGCCAAAATTCTTAAAATTACATTTCATCTCATTTTGCTCATAATTTCGTAGCCTGACCATTGATACACTTGTAAATAAATATAAAGCAATCTTGTAACGAATACGTTCTTTCACAGGGAAACCATGTCAAGAGTTTTATTTTAAGCAAGCCAGCCGACGACTTGTCTCGTGCAAGGCAAAGGACTAAGCGTGCAGCTTTGTTTTGAAGACGCTGAGGCGCTTGATATCAGATTGGCGCGCACCGACAGAAGAATTCGCATAATCGATGGCGGAGAGGACCAGTCCTCGGACGGCATGGTGACAAGCTTTTTAGTAATGAAACTGCGTATTGCATAGTTGCGCAAATGAAATAACAGTTCTACAAATTGTCTGATGTGGTGGGACCTATAAGAGACCCAATCAAGGTACACCAGGTTTTTCACAGACTCAGATGGGGAAGGTAAATAAATAAGTTATTGATCTTTAACCTCAAAGTGACAAAGATGGCAAATACGAGATGTTGGCAAAAAGAAATTCAGTCTTGTCCTGGTCAGTTGAGATGGTAGTTATGGACATCCAAGAAACTAACATCAGAGATACGGAGGAGAGGTTATCAAGGACCCGATGACGGATTCAAAACTCTTTGGAGTCGAAACTAGCATAGAGATGAATATGGAGATGATAATTTTGTCAATATCAGCCGGTGTTAATTGACTGAATTCAAAAAGGAGGTGAAGAAGAAACAACGGGTTCTGCAGTGTGGGAAGAAAAATCCGAGGTAACGTTTGCCCGGAATTTCTGTTTTTTTTTTTTTTTTCAACTAATTCAGATCCCCTTTTGAGTTAATTCAGGTAAACGTACACAAACGTTGAGTTGATCATCATGGTGTCTTCTTGACTATGTGTAGAAGGTGAATATTTGATACTTGTGCACAAACGATTCTTACCACATTATTAGATATATTGAAAAGCGCGCCACTGTTAATATAATACCTTGGTTAGGTCATTATATAGATGAATGTGACCTATGATGTCACATATTGACATTCAGGACGCCTCTTTGTTTTCGGGCAGGCAAAATATTACAGTGTTCACTGACAGAACCACCTAAAATCTGGTCATAACTTACTTGCAGAACCTTTGTTTTTCGGTTGGGGGATCTAAATCGGTTACAATAGGGAAATGGAGCATTAGCAAGGTACCTGCTCTTAATATGAAGGTGGTATTATGTATTTGAAAACCAGATTTAGCGCCCGAAAAAACGAATTCCCTGTGCAAAGTCTAGGGGATTTGCAGGCCAGTTTTCTCTCTTACACCAACAGGGGGCGCCACAAACATAGTAACAAAGTCACATCATCTATAGCGCTGTTCCAAGACACAGAAAGTTTGGCCTTGAGCCAAATTCTTAAATTACATTTCATATCATTTGGCTTATAATTTCGTAGAAATTTAGTTACAATTTGGGTGCATACTAGGAATTAGCGAAAAAGGGACAGTGGTGTAGTTCTGACACCGTCTTGAGGCCCTCTTGACGCTGCCACTATCACCAGGCACAACCATACTTATTCACACTATTTCCCTCAATGACATCGTTCATATACCGGGTTGCTATTTACGATATCCGCTTCTAAATTGATTTCCACATGGGGATCGAACCTCTTGTACAGCGCATGTCTTTGCGGATTCCCCTGATTGTACATGCAAGATCCTTGCAGCATTGGTTGGGATCACTGACTCTACACATGCGACTAGTGGGTGCTTATTAAATTTTGTTGAAGTGTCCGGTAAAAGTTTGTTCGTGTTGTGTGCACGCATAATGACGCATTCAAGAAGTATGTTACCGTCTGTTTAGAGGTGGAAAAACCGCATTCCTACCGAAGTCCTAATTTGTGTAAGTCCAAAGACGTAAATTTCCTTAACTAATTTATAGAATGCTCAAAAACGTAATTTCCTTCTTAACCAATTTACAACAAATGCAGGGTTATTTTCGCTTTTGAATAGGTAACTGACAATGTCTTTGGCTATGAATTAGCCAAAATGAAAATAAAATGGTAATGGTTAAACTATTACGTCTAAACTTAACTCGTAGAGCAGTGTATTAGCTATATTGTTTTTATTTGAGCTTATTTGGCTTGTTACCTTTGTGTTCTGTTTGTTATTTACTTCAAATTGAGTCATTTATTGTTTTGTTTTTGTTATTTAATTCGTAATGAGGTATGTGGGAATTGACAAATGACACTCATGGTTTGTGATTGATGATAATGCAAAATTTGAGTATAATCTCTTAGGTCTAACGTCAATTCGGACTTCGGTAGGGGTACCGGCAAAACATCCTTTTTGGTACATAAGACTTAAATCCACGGAGAATTCTTTCCTGAACCTAGACACGGGTATTTTTCCTATGTAAATAATGTTTAATGCTTTAATAAATAACAAGGAAATGTGACTTACGAAATGTTGCGCTTGGTGACTATCATGTTTTGCGTTGTCCAGTGATGTGGTTACTTAAGAAAAATACTACTATCGACCACACTGGACAAACAGATTGCAGACAACAAAAAAGTTTTAAAACCAGGCATTTAAAATGAAAGGGATAAAATTTTACGTGTTTGTATCACAGCAAAATAAAACATACTTCTTTGATAATTGAAGAAAATGCAATACATATAAAACGCACACTATCATTGATGTATTGATGTTTCTTTTTCACAGATTGCAGATTTATACTTATTTATGACTGTTTGTAACACACAAATTAAAAAAAGATAAAATGTTATTTCTCAGAACATGGTTTTGTGTCGTACTTAACTACAACAAACAAGTTTATAATTGTCTTGTTCATACTCTTGGCTACAAATTGCATAAAATACAATATATTACAACATGTTCAATATAGACACACATTCAAGCGCAAAAGTGCTGCTCATTTCAAACAATTTGTGGTATTGACATAGAAGAATGTATTAAGAAAATCATTACCTTTAAGCTTAAATTAATTTGGAAAGATCATATCAACGCGCAATACTTAATTTGCATATTTATTAGCGAAAAAAACCAACCCATTTTCATGTGTTCTGATAAAGCACTTTGAAGGCCATAAAACCAAAGGCACTGATTGTATTTGCTTGAAATTTCCAAATATTAAAATATATAAGATCACTTAATTCAGAAGGAAAATAATTGTTAATTAAATGAATTAGTCAAAGTTGCAAATATATTTGAATGTGTAATTTCAAGTTCAGAATTGGAAAAGTACACGCATAAAATTTAAATTTAGAAAATAAGTTGACCATGTGCACATTTATCGTTTTAAGAATTTATTTGACCATTACTTAAAATTGCATATTAATGTTGGAAACCAATCAAAGCGATTGACATTCGTTAAAGGTGCTTTTTCCGATTTATGTCTATTGTGTTCTCTACTTGATATGATAGCCTGGCACTTGCACATACAAGTACCGTGGGAAACAAACTTGTGGTTTTGACGGTAAAAGCAATGCATATTGCAAAGCCATACTGTGCTAATATTGATGGTTAACCATTAAAACGGCGGTTTTGGTTTGTATCTTGGGAATGAAATGGATTTTGAGGGCTCAAATTTCAGGACGACAATGAGAAAAATACGGCCGTTCATCTGAAATCAAAATCGATACTACTTCCGGGTAAATCAGGGGGTCCCAAAGACGATTGGAACACGCACCTTTAAGTTTAGGCTCGTAAAACCATACCTATTTTAGAGCCTATTGGATATCGTAAGATATATAAAATACATTGTACTATTTGATATCAAAACAAAGTGTCTTCGTGATTGTTTTTCCATTTACGCCATTTATTTAACATAAACCAATATCTTCCACATCTGCAGACTTTAATGAATTCTCGGCTCCCGAAACCAAAACCACTTCCTGTATTCAAATTTAATAAAAATTTGGGGTATATGAGATATAGTGTCCTTTTAACCTATTAATTTACAAATTAGTAACGATCCGTATAAGATCGTTTACAAACCAACCATAAATGTCATTTAGCTTCAAGCTTTCGGTGAAGATATTGTACATTTGCTGTATATTGGAATTATACTTGAGTTTCTCAGACAACGTTGTTTAAACCATACCCAAAGTAATGCAACTGTAAAGTCTCCCAAATTGAAGTCTCACTGTAAATACAAATCACCCGAATTAAGTTTTAGACATAGTTATATCCCTGGGGGTGCACTTGTATTCAAAGTTGGATATGATGCGAACTGGATTTACAAATGCACCCTAAACAAGTATTTCCAGTATTTTCCACCGACCCCAAAAACATAACCATACACAAGTATTTTTGTCTGTTTTGCTACACTAAGAGTAATTTTCGTCCTTTTTGCTAAACCCAAAAAACAGTAAGGCAATGCATTTTCGTTAATATACCCTTTAACGATCACTATCACTAACCTGGGCAAAAATTTGGCTAGCAATATTCCACCTCCCAATACCCATTTAATAACCACCTTCCAAAAAATACATTCACCTCAGTTTTCCTGAATCCAGGTCACTGTATATGAAATGCACACTACTTTCGCCACCTATAAAACCTGGTAAAGTGCCAGGTACCGATAAGATAGATCCTGGGATTGCTACCAAATCATATGATAACAATCATATCGCTCTGATGCACAGATTTAACCAATCCTTCTCACCGGAACTTTCCCAGACCACCTCAATCAGCCAAAGTCATTTCCGTATTTACAAAAACAAGATGCACATAACATTGCAAATTACAGGCCTATTTCTGTTCTTCATCTTTTTCAACTACTTGACCATTTACACCGTCGGTCTGACATCTTCAATAAATACACATTCTTGTCGATGGGGAACAATACTGTTTTACGGCCCATAACGATCAACTTTACATGGCCTTCCTTGAACTAACAACCAACTCAACCTTGCACTAAATAACTCCACGCCATGGGAGTATTCCTGGATCTCTCAAGGCTTTCGACACCATTGACCACAACGTTCCTTCTTCATCAAGCTTTAATCATTACGGTGTCAGTGGAGTAGCCTTGGAGTGTTTCAGGAGTTACCTACTAACCGCTCACAATCCGTCTACGTACACTCCACCGCATCATCCTCAACCTATCACCGTTGCGTCCCGCAAGGCTCAATCCTTCAATCCTGGACCCCTACTACTTTTCAATCATTTACAATACTATACCACACTAAAACTAATCTAATTTGCAGATGACACACAAGCATTTTTCTCTCAAACCCTAACATTAATGCTCTTTTTAACAGCATGAATCACGAACTCGCAAAATCACTGACTGGTTTCTGGCACCACCACTTTCTCTCATGTTTTCAAAACAAACTCTACATGCTTTTCTCCTAACCACACCACAAATCACAATCAACATTAACAATAGAACGCAACAATCTCCCAGGTACACTCACAAATTTCTTGGCATCACAATCGACGATAAGCTTACATGGAATGAACACAAACATCAAACTCTGTCACTCCCAAGCGTCCACGCATTGGTACAATCATACAGAGTTAAAACAACCACCCTTCCATCCAACCACCACCTTAAATCAACTTTAAACACCTAGTTCTCCATACATTAGCTACTGTCATATCATCTGGGCCTCCACTGTCCCCATTCACGACTCACAACTAAACATCACACACAGAAATGGCCGTCGCACTCTCAACAAACTCACCCCCTAGAACTCGCACTTTGGCCATTATTGCACTCACTGAAAAACACTTAAATTAAGCACCTTAAACCAACTTCAAACCGCGCTCTTCATGTTTGAGACTATCACAACAACCGTTTACCTCCGACTTTAGCAATTACTTATCACTAACAGACAATCCACAGCTATAACACCAGACAACCCGACAAACTTCATCTTCCCTCCCAAAATCTTCCCTCTGACAAAGCACTTTATTCAGTATCACGGCGCAAACTTTGGAATGATCTTCAGAATCCATCACAACATTACAAACAACAATACTTTAAAAAGCTCAACTTAAAAAAACACTTCATCAACCAGTACGATTCTTACTAATTCCCCCCCCCAGGTCCTTTTTTCTCTCTCACTTTATTCGTTCATTTATTTCTATCTCTACTCCTACTTTCTTTCTTCAACCTCTACCTCTTCTACCTCTGCTTCCTCATAATGCGATAGTAATACATACCTCAGCAAGACATGTTGAAACGTCTGTCCTTGTCCATTTCCCGTATCCTTTACTCCCGTTAAGTGTTTGTGTAGCATTAGAATATATTGTGTTATGGTTGGTTTTCTTTGTAGGTATAGTTCATCAATGTATATGGTATATCATTCCCCTATTGTGTTATTATTGTAATATTGAGTATATTTTATGTTGGTTACAGGCCAGCAAGTATCATATAAGCCCCTATGGGTTGTCCATTACGGGTCCTAGCATATCAGATCCCTCAAATGCTCATTTTGCACAGTTTGCAATTTATCCTTTAGTTGTATTATTGAATAATATAAATGTTGTTTAACACAAAAAAACAATGAAAAAGTAAAAAATTAAATTGAAATTGAAAAAAGAAAATTGAAATTTATTATATTGTTTGCTTTACAATATTTTTGGTCTTTTTGATCTCTGCTTAATTTGAGTATCAACCAATTTCAGGGTTAAGAAAAAACATAAACCGTTTTTCCATACTTTGCTGTTTTGACACCCTAATCAATGTACGCGCGTACATCGCTGTTGGAAAAAAGACACCGTTGTACGAGTTTTCTTGTTCACGCATCATATCCAACCTTTGAATACAAGTGCCTCCCCCGGTGGATTATAGAAACCCTCAATTTAAAGGCCAACACATGAGAACATTGTAAAATAAAGCTGTCAACTTATGTTAACATTGTCCGATGATGACAAGTACCTTTTGTTTTTCATTCACCTAAAACCTCAATGAAACACATTATTTTAATTTGTCGCAACAGGATTTACAAAACAAATTTCATGCCAAGCGACCTACTAGTACTTAAAGAGACACTGGCACATTTGAAAAAGAGTGCGCCCTCAAAATTTTTCAAAATCGATATTTTTGCATGGTTGTAAAGCTTTTATATACAAAAGCCCTCACTCGAAATGATTAAGACCAAATCAGCTTCCTTGTGTAAACAGAACGATTTTGTAATTTAACGTCGCCGGCGACGTTAAATTCAGCAGACGACGAAAATGGCGTTTAACACAAGAACACAACGCCGTATGCATGTTTCCCACGCTATGCACACTGTTTGATCGGTCTATAACCTTTGTGGTTTTAATATCAGTGAGTACGAGTCAAAAATATTCGTGTAATATACACATTTGTTGATTAAAGTTATGGAAAACTTAAAAGTTGGCCTACAAATTACCTGGATGTCTTTATCCTCATATCAATGTCCCTATCTGTTTTTGGTATGTTATTTTTATGTGTAAAATATATCTCTGTTCTTCCAATGGCCTAGACTATCGTTTGAGAGCAAATTGAAGAAATTTCATATTTTGTGAAAATGTGCCAGTGCTGCTTTAACAAACACCATTTCTTTTCATAACGGTGTGCTTCTCAACATTTACCTAATACAAATATGTGTCACGAATTCTAGAAGGCTTTTAACTCAATGTGGTTCACGTTACTTGTAGGGTTCACTCGCGGTTTTACGAAGGACAGGCAATTAGCAAAGGCCTGTCTGTAACGCACGTTACAAACACAGTAAACGAACGGTTTCAACGCATTATTTAAATAGGCCATGGTTCGACTTGTCTGAAGAGTCAAATTTATCTTATCGTCTCCGGGGAAATGTGTATCTTTTAACACCGCTATTACATAAACGAAAGACAAAATTTCGAAGGGAGCAAGACAGACGAAAAATATGACCCCGTTACTAACGAGCATTTTGGCGACCTGGTTTCTTTCTCGGAGTTTCTTCATGTTTGATGTTCTCATGTTTGATGTTCTCTTGTTTGAAACCACGCGCTTACCAAGACGTTTGATGATCCGGTAATAAAGAACACCGTTGAAAATCAGTCCCGTAAAAAACGGTACCACCTGAAAAACGTTTACTATATTGCCCGCTGCAACAGATGTTGGTTCACAGTATGAGATCTGGCTAGGTAGGTTGACAAATTCTTCTTGGTCTGGCCAAGATACACAATGCGTTGTGTACGCACTATGAGTTGGAAGAAAAAATAGCGCAAGTGACAGTGCGAGTAACCACGCGAGTGCTATTAATCGGTGTGGCCTGAACCGTTTGGCTTGCAATATTTTGTGCTTTACAGGGGTGCATACAGCTTGATATTTTTCGAGCGACACCAGCGAGATCAAAATCATTGATGCAAAATAGGAAAGGTCTATCGCAAGAACCCACGCGATACAACCAGAAGATCCCAGGTGGGATTCGTCGTAGAATACAGGCGACGTGGCGTACTTCCACAGTTTATCTACCACTGCAAACACTAAGAATAAGACATTGGCACACGCCAAGTTCGCCAGATAGAAATTCATTACCGTCCACATGCTGCGTTGACGAGCTACAACAAGAAGGAATGTTACGTTTGTTAGAATACCAGTTGTCAGCACAATAGGCATTATAACAACCACCAAAATAGATGATGGTTTGTTGTACAACTGGTTAACAGCTTCGATTTCATCTGAAAAGTTCAGCGTGGAACCGTGACAACTTATCTTCTCCATCGTGTGTATTGATAAAAAACCTTCTTCCAATCAATATTCTTGAAGTTCAAGATATAGTCTATAACCGTTTCGTAAATGATTCAACCTGGGATATACTGTATCCTAAACGCATCTACTGTTGTAATACTGCTATCTACTAAAGATATGAGAAGTCAATATCAGGACTGAGCATACAAATCTTAGCTTTGTCTAAGTGATTCTGAAGATTGCAAATTTTGGACCTATTTATAGAATCGTTTCATCCGTCCACGTGATCGCGAAAAATATATCGCTGCATATCAAATATTTCGGTCTACTCTGGGAATCGAAACCAATATTCTGATCTTGCAATCTTCATATTTGATGTAGGCCAATTGGAATATGAATGGCTCAATCCGCAAGGGGGGACAAAGTGTGACATGCATGGTGAAGGCCCTGCGTTTGAAAATTATTTTCATTATTTTGCTTATTGAACCCTTTTCATGTTTTTACACTGTATCTCCACGAAGATAGTGTAAACATTGTAACCCGAGAAACCAAGCTTTAACACCAAATCAAAATGTATCTTTTTACATTATGTCATCTTCAATTTAGTGTAACATCAATTGACGGAGAGTGCAAAGGTTTGATGAGTGAGATGTTGTATGCTGATGACTTGGTTTTAATGTGCCAGACAATGGATGGACTGAGGGAGAAGTTTTGGAAATGGAAGGCGGCTTTTGAGAGTAAGCGTCTTAAGGTAAACCTTGGGAAGACATAAGTGATGGTGAGCGGAGTGGAGAGGGAGTTGGTAGTGAGTAAGGTGGACCCATGTGGCGTGTGTGAAGAGGGTAAAAGCAAATTGTGTGGTGTGAGAAATGTGGGAAATGGATCCATGGGAGATGCACAAAATGAAAGAGTGACCCCAAGCTTGGCAACAGATTTTATGTGCGAAAGATGCGAGAAGGGAGCTGGAGGGATGGTGGAACAGGAGGAAAGATTCTGTGATGAGGTGGAGTCTGTGAAGGAGTTCACATACCTTGGGGACAAGGTTAGTGGGGGTGGTGGATGTGAGGTGGCTGTGGCAGCTAGAGTGAAGTATGGGTGGGTGAAGTTTAGGGAATGTGGGGAGTTGTTGCAAGGGAAAAGATATCATTTGGAGATGAAAGGAATGGTGTATAAGAGTTGTGTAAGATCAGTGATGCTGTATGGGAGCGAGACGTGGTGTCTGAGCGAAAATGAGATGGGGATTCTGATTCTAAGGAGGACAGCGAGAGCAATGATAAGAGCGATGTGTGGGGTGAAGTTAATGGATAGGATGAAGACTGAGGACTTGATGCATATGTTGGGTTTGGAAGAGGCGATGGGCCGGTTGGCGAAGGCGAATAGTGTACGTTGGTATGAGCATGTGTTGAGGAAGGATGACGAGCATGCCTTAAGAAAGGCCTTTGAGTTTGAGGTGGGAGGTTCGAGGAGGAGGGGACGTCCAAAGAAGACATGGAAGAAGCAAGTGGAGGGGGAAAGTAGGAGGGTTGGGTCGGGTGAAGTGGAAGGAAGGAGTGAGCGTTAAATCAGCAGACGACGAACCGAGAATGAATGTGGGTTTTTTCGTTTAAACAACAAGACACAAGCGTATGCATGTTTTACCAAGGCTTATGAACACTGTTGAATCGAGTCTATAGCTTGTGCGTTTAATATCAGTGAGGTACGAGTCAAAAAAAGTATTGAGTTGTTATATACAAATTGTGATTAAAGTTAGGAAACTTAAACGTTTGGCCTACAAATACCTGGATGTCTGTTATTCCTTCAATCAATGTCCCTATCTGTTTTTGGTAGGTTATTTTTATGTGTAAATATATATCTCTGTTCTTCCAATGGCCTAGGGCGACATCGTTGAGAGCAAATCAAGATAGAAATTCATATTTGTGAAAAAATGTTGTACCAGTGCTGCTTTAACAAACACCATTTCTGTTTCATAACGGTGTGCTTCTCAACATTTACCTAATACAAATATGTGTCACGAATTCTAGAAGGCTTTTAAACTCAATGTGGTTCACGGTAACTTGTAGGTTTCACTTCGCGGGTTTTACGAAGGACAGGCATTAGCAAAGGCCCCTGGTCTGTACGAACGTTACAAAACACAGTGCAAACGAACGGTTTTTTTTCAACGCATCATTATTTAAATAGGCATGGTTCGACTTGTTGAAAGAGTCAAATTTATCTATCGTCGCCGGGGAAATGGTATCTTTTAACACCGCTATTACATAAACGAAAGACAAATTTCGAGGGAAAAAGCAAGACAGACGAAAAATATGACCCCGTTACTAACGAGCATTTTGGCGACCTGGTTTTCTTTCTCGGAGTTTCTTCATGTTTGATGTTCTCATGTTGATGTTCTCTTGTTTGACAAACCACGCGCTTACCCAGCCGTTGTGCTCCGGTACTTAAAGCACCCCGTTGCCCTCGTCCCCGTGCAAAGCAAAACTTCTGGTAAAAAGGTTACCACCTGAAAAACGTTTACTATATTGCACCCGCTGCAACAGATGTTGGTTCACAGTATGAGATCTGGCTAGGTAGGTTGAACAAAATTCTTCTTGTCGGGCCAAGAGGACAAACAATGCGGTGTTGTACGCCACTATGAGTGGTTTAACGAAAAAAATAGCGCAAGTGACAGTGCGCGGAACCCACGCGGAGTGTATTAATCGGTGTGCAGAACCGTTTGGCTTGCAATATTTTGTGCTTTACAGGGGGAGCATACAAGCTTGATATTTTGAGCGAACAACCAGCGAGATCAAAATCATTGATGCAAAATAGGAAAGGTCTATCGCAAGAACCCACGCGATACAACCAGAAGATCCCCAGGTGGGATTCGTCGTAGAATACAGGCGACGTGGCAGTACTTCCACAGTTTATCTACCACTGCAACACTAAGACATAAGACATTGGCACACCCAAGTTCGCCGAGATAGAATTCATTACGGTCCACATGTGCTGCAGTTGACGAGCTTACAACAAGAAGGAATGTTTACGTTTGTTAGAAAACAGTTGTCACAGCACAATAGTGATTTAGTAACAACCACCAAAATCCCCAAATAGATGATTGGTTTGTTGTCACTGGTTAAAGCTTCGATTTCATCTGAAAAGTTCAGCGTGGAACCGTGACAACTTATCTTCTCCATCGGTGTATGGAGGAAAAAAAACCTCCTTCCAATCAAAATTCTTGAAGTTCAGATATAGTCTATAACGTTTCGTAAACATGATGTCAACCGGATTATACTGTCTCCTAAACGCACGTACTGTTCTAATACTACTATCTACTTAAAGATATGAGAAGTTGATATCCGGGGACTGAGCCATACACAAATCTTAGCTTTGTCTAAGTCGATTCTGACATTGCAAATTTGCGGACTTATTTATAGAATCGGTTCATCCGTTCACGTGATCGCAGGAAAATATCTATCGCTACAGATAAATATTCGGTCTTAACCTGGTAATCGAAACCAATATCTTGATCTTGCAAATATTCATATTTTATGTGGCATCATTGAATACGAAGGGTCCAATCCGTGATGGGGACAAAGTCTCACATGCATGGTGAAGGGCCCTGCGGTTTGAAAATGATTTTCATTATTTGCTTATGAACCCTTTTCTCATGTTTTTACACTGTATCTCTCTGCAAGATAGTGTAAACGTTGTGACCGAGAAACCCACCAAGCTTACACCAAATCAACAGTATCTTTGTACAATCTATTTGTCTTTAATCTTCAATTTAGTGTAACATCAAATTGACGGAGAGTCAAAAGAGGTTGATGAGTGAGAGTCGTATCTGCTGATGATGGGTTAATGTGCCAGACAATGGATGGAATGAGGGAGAAGTTTTGGACGGAAATGGAAGGCGGCGTTCGAGAGTTAAGCGTCTTAGGTAAGGATACCTTGGGAAGGAACATGGAAGATCATCCCCCCCCCAAGACATAAGTGATGGTGAGCGGAGTGGAGAGGGAGTTGGTAGCGAGTAAGGGGGGCAATGGTGGATGTGCTGTTGAAGAGGGTACAAAGAACTCTCCCCCTTCTTTTTTCGCTCCCCCCTCCGTTCAATTTTTTTTCTGTTTCACCCCAACTAAAAAAGCAAAAATCAGGTGGTGTGAGAAATGTGGGAAATGGATCATGGGAGAGGCACAAAATGAAAGAGTGAAACCAAGATGGCAAAGAGATTTTATGTGCGGAAGTTGTGAGAAGGGAGCTGGAGGGGATGGTGGAACAGGAGGAAATAGAGTGTCGTTTGGTTGGATGAGGTGGAGTTGAAGGGAGTTCACATACCTGGGGGAAAAGGTTGTGGGGGGGTGGTGGATGATGAGGGGGTGTGGCAGTAGGTGATTGGTAGGGGGTGGTGGGTGAAGTTTAGGAATGTGGGGGGGGAGTTGTTGCAAGGGAAAAGATTATCATTTGGAGATGGAAAGAATGGATCTACTCCTGACCCCCCGGCCGCCCTCATTGCGTCCTCCATTCAGTGGGGGGTTGGGGTTCCCAAACCTCCATAGACTGACCCCTGCGATTCTCCCGTTCCCGCATTTGACGACCTATTTCCTTCTTTCTTATGGGGGACAGGGGGGCCTATACCTCCCCTCCCGGTCTTCATCTTACTGATCTCTATCCTCCCCCATGGGGGCTTTTTGTCCCTTGCCCTGCAAGGAATGCGTGTATAAGAGGTGTGTAAGATCAGTGATGCTGTAGGGAGCGAAAGGGGGCCAGTTCCCATTCAATGCTTCTGTCCCCCGGGCGCCCTCGGGGGGAGGGGGGCTAACCGTTAGTACCTCGCAACTATGCTCGCCTCTTTCTTTGTCGTCCCTCTTCTTCCCTACTCCTCTCTCATCTTTTTTGTGTTCTTGCCTTTTTCTTCGTTCACGGTTTTTTTTCCGTTTCCTTCGTAGAAACATAAATCTTACACCAATTCCCTCCTTCGCCTCTCGGCCACTTTGTTTCTTTTTTCTCGTTTCCCCCTTTCCTCTCCCCTCTTCCCCGTGTGGGACATTACGGAACTCCTGACTTTTCCTTTCAACTCCCTCCGTTTTCCCACCCCGTCCCTCTCCCTCATCTACCTTCTTCCCCGTCGTCTCCGATCCTTCATGCCCCTCCTTCTTGGGGGCCCTCGGGCAGCCCTACGCTGCTTTCTTCCCACCCCAAATCCTACCCCTCCCTTTCTTCCTTGTCCCTCCCCCGGGGGATTACGATCCCCCCCTCTACCCTACAGACTCGGACCCATTGGCCACGTACTTTGACGTAACAACTCCCCCACCCTTCCCCCCACCCCCCACCGAGTCACTCCCCCATCTCCTGCCTGTCCCCCCCGGTATACTTTCCCCCCTTGCTCCCCCCTCCCCCCACCGCTCCCCGGCTTCCCCCCCCTTCAAGACCCCGGGGGGGTCGCCTCCCCTTCAATCTCCCATTTTCTTTGCCCCCGGTGCTACCCCAGTAACTTCCTTACCTACTCCTTTCCCTGACCCCCTTCCAACGGGGGCCTTTCGTCTCTTCCCTCCCCGTGGCGCCGGCACAGCCTATTGCGTGAATACCCCCCCCCTTCTCTCTCTAGATGAACCTAGCACGGATCCCGCGATCGGATTCAATTGGGACATAGCTGTCATACCGTGGCTACCACTCCTTTTTACTGACCCCTGCCTCTTAGTTCTGCTTCTACCCTCGAACGTTTTGCCGCGCCGGGCTCGATCTTGGCCCCACGGTGCGCGATTGTACCTCCCCCTCCACATGCCTTATTTAACTGCCGTAATCACTCATCCTCACCTCTCTCTCGAGCACACCCTTCCCTTCTCCACTTCTTTTTCTCCCCGCCCCGTCCTTACTCCGCTCTCCCTTGTTACGCCTCCGACGGTCTCTCGGGGGGGGCTACTGGATCGCCGTACCCACCTTGCCGCACCGTTCATGTTGGATGATTCTCACCGCCCCCCCCCCCCCCACACCCCCACCAACCAATCCTTAGTGGGCGGGCGGGCGCCACCCACCCTCCGGATGTGCCATTTTTTTAATAGAGAGCAGAGTCTCGACGGTTCGCGTGACGTCCCTATTTTTCCTCCCCGTTTTGGTGTGTCTGATCGAAAAGGAGACGGGGATTATGATTCTAAGGAGGGACAGCGCGAGAGCAATGAATAAGAGCGATGTGTGGGGTGAAGTTGATGTATTAGGATGAAGACTGAGGACTGATGAATTATGTGGGTTTGAACGAGAGGCGATGGCCGGTCTGGTGAAGGCGAATAGTGTCCGTTGGTATGAGACATGTGTTGCGGAAGGAAGACGAGCATGCCTTAAGAAAGGCTTTTGAGATCGAGGTAGGCGGTTTGAGGAGGATGTGGTCGTTACGGTCCAACTTAGAAGACATGGAAGAAGCTAAGACCTGGACCCCCGGGGGAAACCCCCCGAAACCCGCCCTTAGGACGGGTTGGGTCGGTGAAGTGGAAGGAGTAAGGGAGTTTTGCTGCCAGTGTGAGGTGAATACGGCCAACCCCCGCTTACGGCGGACAAACTGATTTAAAACTTTGGATTTACTACTACTCCTATGATCAATTGCTTGAAGGTGTTATAGGTGTAGCTTAAAATTTAAATAATGAGTTTGCTTGCCGGTTTCAGCTCGGAGCATTTCGGTCGGAACTCGGAAAGGATTTTTGAACTGTACCCTATATAGAAAAGATTTACCAATATTGCTGGTCAACCCCTACGTGGTCCAACCTTGCACGTACCCCCCTGTTTTAAGTTTCCCTTGGTATTTTGACCGGAATAGAAATTATCCGTCGTAACTAGGAGAAAACCTCAAAAATTATCGCGAACGCGTGAAATTTTTAATTTACACCTTTCGACGAATCTTTTGGATCCAATCCTATTTGAACAATTTACAAAATGAATAACCTTTATAAGTTTAAATTATCAAGAGTAAATGCTGACGGGCATAACAGATATTCTTTCGAAAGATTCGAGTTCTGTAGTTTAAATAACATAACATCTTCAGCTAATAATCTGCGGTTTCGGCTGTCATCATGAATTGACCAATCTTCGTGAAAACGAAGGTCAGATAACCCCCCCCCCCTTTAGGTTCAGATAATTCAGTTCGTCTTAACAGATCCTTTGGCATGTACGTTGAAAATGCCGTGAACTCGTGATTCAGATTATTCACTGTTTCCAATTTTTATTCATGTGAAATCAATCTGGTGAGTTGTTGTTTGTGTTTGAATGCACAGATTGGTTGCTGCCTGATAGAAACATTAGATTTTCTCATACAATCATTGATTTATCCAAGTCTCCTCCCATTTCACATTAAGCGTCAATAAACCTACGTTGGCGTTGGTATTCTCTCATAACGATTTGAATGTCTGTTTTATGTACATTTGTTACGTTTGTCTACTTAAAGGTGCTTGTCGATTTAGGTCTATCGTGTTCTCTACTGATATGAGAGCCTAGCACTTGCACATACCCCCATCAAAACCGTGCGGGGAAAAGCGAACAGGAAACCAAACTTGCGGTGGTTTTGATGGTGAGGCCAATAATGAATTGAAAAGGCTTGTTGTATTTTGGAAACGAAAACGAAGCGCCCAGGATTTACACGCATTATTTCGTGGCACGACATGTATGACATTATGCGAATAAAGCGTGTAAACCAACGGGCGTTTCGTTCGCAAAATAAGTAAGACTGGAAGCCATTATTCATACTGTGTTAATATTGAAGGTTAACCAATAAACGTCAGTTTTTGTTTATATCTTGCGGAATGAAATGGATTTGAGGCTCAAATTTCAGTACGACAATGAGAAAGACGCCGACCTTTCATCTGATATCAAAATCGATACACTTCCGGGTTTAAATCAGGGGGGTCGATACCGACCCGACACGATCCCCCGGACAAGTAGATATGGCAAGCCATAAAGGCCATAAACGTATCCCGCCACCCCCCCAACGCGTTGACTCGAAAGTAGCAACGCATTTGCGACATTTCGGCAAACGCGTTGACGCGTTGTAGGCCATCAAAATCCTGATTTTCTGTGACGTATTCAAAAATAGACCCACAACGCGTTGCTAGAACTTTGCAAAGCGTGGCAAACCTTCACAACGCGTTGCGAGCTTCACAAAGCGTTGCAAGCTTTCACAACGCGTTACGAAAGGACCACAAGCCGATAAGGGTAAAATAACACGTATTGCGCAACGCGTTGTGAGAAAGTAACAACGCGTTGACGACCATTTCGGCAACGCGTGCGGTGTTGGCCAATCAAAAATCATGAATTTTCTGTGGAGTATTTCAAAAATAAAATCTCACACGCGTTGCGACCTTCAAACGCGTTGCAAACCCCTTTTTTGCAAACCTTTCACAAACGCGTTGCGGCACTAAGTTATGCCCTTATGCCTTCACAACGGGTGTGAAAGGCTTGCAACGCGTTGTGAAGGCCATAAGGGTCTTGACGTATTGCCGCAACGCGTCGTGAGATTTTCTGAAAGACGTACAGAAATTAATGATTTTGAGTGGCCGAGCCGCAACGCGTTGCCGACTTGGAAATGTCGCAACCGTTGCTACTTTCTCACCACACGTTGCGGCAATACGTTATGACCATTAGGGCTTGTGGACCTTCGCATGCGTTGTGAAGCTCGCCAATCGTTGTGAAGGCTTGTGCACGCGGTGTGAGTGTTTCCACAACCGGTGCTAGAACTTCGGCAACGCGTGGGGCGTCTAATTTTGAAATACGTCACAGAGAAAGTCGTCATTCTAATTGGCCGACGCCGCAACGCGTGCTACTTTCTTCGCAACGCGTTGCTACTTTCTCGTCAAAAACGCGTTGCCGAATGTCGCAACGCGTTGCGACAGTACGTTATGGCCTTTATGGCTTGCCATACACGTACCTTTAAAGATAGTAATTCAAATTAATTGGTAAGATTCAGGATTAGTGTTTCGGTGGTATTACTTTGTATGGTTGCTGAATAGCCCTAGGGACAGTTAGGACAAATTTGAGTAAGGGTTAAACTCACAAAAAATGATCAATTTTTAGCTAGAAACAAACAAAATGACATGATTGTATGATGAGGTCATGGTAATGCTGTGGAGCAAAAAAGAAACCCTGAAAGCAAGGATTATCGTGAAGAAAAAAAGAGGGAAACAAGTAAATTGAGATATTACAAGATGGGCGACGAGTTATGTTTCCTCCCCCTTGAGAGAGAACCAACTCATTCGCGTTCGACACACTTCCAATAATTTCATGGGTGTAACAATTTCGCTTCTCTTATTTCAATGTCTTTCTCTGAGGTCCCCCTTGCTTTTTTTTATTTTGCAACAGGGTGTTTACAATACTATTCCGAATCGATTGTTTATTATGCACCGTATGACAAATTTGTGATTGGTATTAATTAATTTGCTCCGGCAGTCACTTTTCTCCCCACAGTCTTTCACAGCCAAGTTTGAAAGTGTGTATCGGGTGTATTCGAATGATTGGATATTTCATTGTGCTTGACCCCGAGTTCAACCATAGTAAAGTTTTTAAATATAAAGCCTCAAAACAGGCTTTGAGTATACCAATGTATCCTTTATACTGTCCGACCATGCTATCCACGGTAGGGACAACCGAGGGGTATCACACCTAACAACTACAGATGTACTATCGCTCTTTACAAACCCTGCCCCTTCCGATATAGCCTAGTTGGCAGGGTGCTGTTAGTGTAGTTAATACGGATCCCGGTCGCTGGTGTAGACCCAGTAATTAGAGGTGCCCTTAGCGTACCTCAGAGTCCAGCTACAAACGATAGGGATAGGACACTCAATTCAGTTGACTCGTCACACAACATAAGTTTTATACGCTTTTTTTTTTCTCCCATTCCCGCTTCCTCGTCTATGAAGCTACGGACTATGGCTCCCGCAAACTACTAGCACTATAGTGCTTTCACACCGGTTCATATATCCGGCCATGCGCACGTGTTTTTTATACACTCATGTCCGCTGGTCATTCCATGGAAGATTAATAAATATTCATCATTGTCTACCAAGAGAAATAAAGTATTTATTAATTTCAAAGAAATTAAATCAAAGTAAAACGATAATAAGTTCTGATGCTATCCGTAGGAAAGCGACGGACATCTTTCGGACCTAACCCTTATCTATCGCTCCTCTACAAAACCTGCCCTTGATTTTCTTTTATGCCTCGTTGGGCAAGATAGAGCTCCCCGTTTGGCAAGATAGACCGTCAACCCAGAAGGTTTTGGGGTAACACGAAACGAGATTTACCAATCGCGGAATACGGTGAAAATTATAATTCAGAGGAAACTATTATATTACTTTTGCTTAATTATGCCAAGTCTGCCGGAGACCGTGTTGGTTTGCGTGTAGCCCACCAGGATGAGGGGGGTAAAGGTTTACTATGGGGGTCAAATATTTGATATTTTTTGGTCCACGGTGTGGTGTTCCTTCCACGAAGATTGCGGAAAATAGGCACTACAAGGTCAGTTGTTTATCAAGAAAGGTCACAATGTAATACAAGATTTCCTTTGTAAAAAAATATTAAAAAAAACTATAGTTATTATGTGATAACTGATTCCAAAATATCTTTTTTATTTTGATAGGGGTGGTTCCCTTTAATGGGAGGGGTATAATGTCCCCGTCCCATGAGTCCTACAGGGAATTTGTACCCCGTCCATTATAACAAGGAGATTGCGAAAGTGCAAACGCATCTTTTGGATTCAGGGTATCATGTTAAACTTTTAAAACAAATATATTTTTACAAACAAAATCGGGGTATTGCAAAGGGGGACCTTCGAATAAAACAAATGAACCTTTAGATTATTTGCACCAAACATTTATTTGGAACGGAAGCACCAACAAGCGTGTGATTACAAATTGATTCTTTTTTACTTCTGCTTACCAAGGACCCATCAATGTTGTTGTGCACCGCTCTATCTTTATATTTTTTTAGATTAAGAGGCAGTTCAAACATTGACCCCCATATTAACTTTAACCCTCTCAGTGGGGTACACGCAACAAAACTGGTCCCCCGGCAGACTTTCATAGTTGCATAAGAAGTTATATTTTGTCTGAATGTTATCCACGTGGTAAGATTATGGGTATTCTCCGTTTCGTCTAACCCAAAACCTTCTGGACTGATGACTCTAATAGAGTGAATTTGATGTGCTTGTAATACGGAGGTCACACGAGGGTTTTGAAACAACATGTCCGTGACAATCCAGCATTGTCCAGGGGAAAAGATTAATAATATTCAGCCTGTCTAAATGGAGAATACAGAACTATAGTAGGTCATTCAATGCCAATTCAACAAATCGAGTCCACCATCACCTCATAAGATTTCTTTTCTTTTTTGGTGTATTGAAGATATTCATGAGAAAACTGAAATTCTTGAAAATTGAGTCAGTAATTTTCATTTTGACGCATTTGTTCTGTTCACATATTTGCAATTTGCAGCAAAAGGTTAGTCAGAATGCCAAGTGTGAAGTTAAAGTTTGAAGTTTTGAGGGTTGCAGTTCTTTCTTATGCCCTCTGCAATTACTTGAATTTCACACCAATAATTGGTTTTTCAAATTTTGAAAATTGCCCTTAGCGTGTGAAAACGAAAAGAGGTAGGAGCTCAATTTTTTAGGATTTTAGTTTCTCATGATATTTCTTTCAATAACACCAAAAAAGAATCATGAGGTGATGGTGTATGACTGATTTGTGAATTGGCATGGAAAGACCCAGTAGTGAAAAAATTTAACTAAAACATTGAATTTACAGCTTCAGAAAATGATTATTACCAGCGTAAAAACTGTTGGTCAATTTCTGGAATCAAAATTGAATATATATTGCAGACGTTTGAATCGAGGGAAACCACTAATCAGCTCATTCACAAAGTGACTGCAAAACTTACAAAATAACTTCGTAATTGTCCTCAATATATCAATGTGATTAGAAGTAGACTATCTTTTAATAGAGTTTAACAAACCCAAAAAGGTAAAAAGCTTTTTATCTTTATGAGGAGGAAAACCACTTAAACACTTTCAGGGGGGTCGTCAGGTTTGTTAGAGGTTTTAGAGATGACAGCTCAAGAATCATTGATAGAGGCTCACAGGGCTACAGGGGCCTTGATAACATACTAGCAGTAGTTCCTGATGAAACTGCGGGCCCACGAGTCTACAATGGCTCCAGGAGTTATACACATGTTGCCGTACCAAACAGTCCTTACCCAAAATCTGGAGGAGGGCTACTATCTCACACTCCCCAAAAACAACTGTGACAAAAACTTAAGGAACTCCGCCCCAAATATCACTATGGGTATTTCCTCAAAATCTTGAGAGGATGATCCTGGTCCAGCTGGAGTAGCCCGTCGTCGAACCCCCATCTGCCTGACGAACAAGCAGGTTTCGCCGTGGCCGGAAGACTGTCCCGATTGTAAACTCACAAACGATATTAAGGAAAGCTTGAAAAGTGTCGTACGGCAGGCGTCATCTGGTGACCTTACTGAAGCATACGACACCGTGTGCACCAGGGCTTGACACCTCAGCTTATTCAGGACCATCCCAGATCGTCCCTGTACCTTCATATGCAACATGCTGAAACCGTAGCTGTGTTCTCTAAGACAGTGTGGGAAGCGCAGGTGTCTGGTCGTTGAGGAAAGGAGTATAACAAGGATCTGTACGTGGCTCCATGCTGGTCAATTGTACATTATATGGCTACACCAACGATCGTGCCCTCCTACACTCAGAAGTAGAAGTACACTTACTGCAGGACATGGCCTTACTTGCAGCATAAGACCTCAAGACCTGGAGAGTGTTAGCTGAGTGTAAAGGGGGGGGCCCAAGACCCACTGCTACTGTCTTCCTCAATGGCGAGTGCCTCTGTCAAACAATCCCTACACAACCTATCTAGGAAAGAAGCTTGACGGCCGCATCTCGAGTCGATATACCAATGGATCTTTGAGGAAAACCTCCTGTGCCAGCTTGGCTGGATCATCATGGGGTGCCAGCCAACAATCTACACACCACGCCCGGCTCTGGTCTACAAGTGCATGCTGGGAATATGGCCCAACCCACCATGGTGAAACAGCTCTCATACAAAGAAGCTGGACCACCCCAAGGTACTCAACAAGCATGAGAACCATTACATGATGGCTGCTTCCGTCCCACTCCATCTGAGTTTCTACCAGTGCTTTCAGGCATTGCCCCTGCAGTGCTTGGAGAGAACACCTCACGCACAAACTGGTGAATAAGGCTCTTCACAAGCACCTTTGCTCCATTAAAACCATCAAAGAATCGCACCAGCTCGACAGCAGAGACTGCGCTCTCGTCGACCACGCTGCTGAACTCTCCAGTCCCCATTCAACATCTTTTACAGACATGGAACCCTGCCTGGCTAGACTCCTTCAAGGACCAGACAACTCACTCTTTACCTAGACCGAACCCCACCCTGTAGTATCTTCACTCACGGAATGGGTCACCTTAAACAGATTGCACAGGAGTCAGTTGCTTCAACAGCAATATGCACCGAGGGGGCTGCGACCATCCCTAGCCTGCCCATGGTGGTTATCCATCACAGAATGTGGATCACATTCTCAATGAATGCCTAACCTTCGCCCACCTGGGGACAGACTTCCAAAAACCCAAACCAATCAACAGTGGCTGGTTCCACCATCCAGAAGCAAGAGGCTACAGAAAAAAACACCGCAAGTGTTCCTAAACGCATGGTAGGCTGAAAGGTAAAACAATAGCTTTATTGCAGATGGAGTGTTATGGACTTCATAGACAATCACTGATTTGACCAAAGTTTCCATTTGTAGACATTACTTTTTATCGAACCTCAACCACCCAAATTACAATGCTGTTTAATAGATTTACATTAGCAAAAACAAAACATTTGTATCAGTGGCATACCACTCATAGACTTTTTCAGATTAGTAATTGAGCTTTAATGGCCTAAATGACAGGTGTGAACTCTAAAGGATACTAATCTTGCATCAACGTGTTCCATGTAGATAAGGTATTAAATCCGTATTTTGTAAGTATATTGGGGGCCCTCCCGACTATAAACACCCCCCCTTTTTTTAAAGAGAATGAAATGGAATAGTCCAACTCGCATCATATAGATCACTGCTCAATCATGAAT
>JAMKCH010055275.1:0-19248 GCA_023653785.1 Ophioderma brevispina | reverse complement strand
GAGTTGCTTCATACATTCCGTTCGGCCAGTTTGCTCCGCAGCACCATTGGTTTAACTTTTTATTTACACAGCGCTCGCCATTTTTCTCCACGCCTATATCCAGCCTGAAAGGAACCATTTCCATTTTAGGTGGACAAACTCCACAAAACCCTAAAATTGAAGGCTCAACAGATCCCTGCAACTGCAGGTTTACATACTAAAATAATGGTCATAAATGCACCCAAATTGATAATTTGTCGTTATCAAACAAAAAATAATTTTTCAGGTATACTTCAAGATTTTTTCCGCAGAACACTTTGACAAACGTCATTTTGAGACTTTCTGGGTCACATCTTGCTGTTTCAAAAACCAAGTTAAACGGTCAAATTTTTACCAGATTGAGCAATTTTAAGACCGTGATGCAACGTCTCTCTTCCGTGTCACTTGAGCTCAAAATGTCGATCGACAATTGAAGGCGGGCGTTAAATCGCCTCTCTCGAAAGATTCATCACACACTGTAACGCCTAAAAACCCTCTTCATGTCAGAAATGTGACAGATATACAACTCTCAGGATATAATAAACATCTTCATGAATTTTTTGGATGAAGAAGTGGACAAATACGCAGCAAGTGAGGTGGGTGAAGTTGGCTTATTTTGTGTGCATCAATCACCAGATGATAAAAAACGGCTTACAACGCTTCGAGTGTAACATGCCTACAGTTTCCCTCCTTGGGATGGGTGTCCACAGTATAACTATAATATAATGTTTCCCCATATTTTTTTTGTCCCGATTGTCTGAATTACTATGGTGCAAAATGGCTTTGAAATTGAAGTTTTAAGAAAAAACCTTCCAATACCCACCCCGGTTTTTGTTAATTAGCACTGGTACACTTGGTTTTAAATAACAAATATAAAGACCGAACGAATATTCGATGGGAGTAGTTCGACCGTATGCTTTGTTTTTAGAAACGATCGGTAAAAAAATAAAAAGTTTTTTTTTTTTTAAATTTCAAAATGAATGTTTGTAAGAAATGTATAGTATTTGTGATATAGTAGAAGATCTTCTTAACTAGGACTATAAATAACAAAGTATAAGACATGTAAAAAATGTGTCCTTCAAAACACGTTCTTTTTAAGCACAGGGAATGAAAGATCAAAACTTGTGAACCACCAGCTTGCACGGCACTGACATTGGGCTCACGACGCCAAGGGTTGCCAAAAATTTCCTCCCCATTCGCGGCGGATGCGCGAAAATCTCCCCAAAGTGCCGAAAAGAGTGTCGCCCCAAATTGAAAAGCGGCTCCAAAATTGAAGATAGATGGAGCGTTGAAACTTTTTGCCGTCAATATCATTTTGAACTAGATCTCAACTAACTACTAAAATAAAAAAAAAAAAAAATCAGACGAAGTCTTTTTTTAAATGACCCTTAAAAATGTGATTGACTTTGCATTTGAATCCTAGTACCCCCCCCCCAACACCCGGGCAGGAATTAAGCTAACGGGTATAGCAATTCCACGGGTTGACCTTGACCATTCCATTGAAACCTCTGCAACCCGATCCGTTTGAGTTTTAAATTGACCCTTTAAACATTACTCATAATCGCCCGCCAGCCACGATTTTCCCGAAGATCAAACTTTTACCGACAACCTCTCCAACATTGGCAACATTGAAGCTTGCAAGAGTCAGCTTGCTTTTTTAGACGATGCCCACACTTCCCAACGATTCAGAACCTTCATCTTCTAAAGGACACTTAGCGTATTCTCAAACGATTTTAAAAAAAACCTACTCACGGTTAAATCGCAATTTAAACGCCCGCTAAAATAACGCAATTCTCAAAGCATGTTCAACTTTAACGCTGTTTTAAATTTTAGCCGAACATCTTTAAACATGCCTAAAACGTTGTTAAATTTAGACGTGGTTCCGCGGTAGTTTAAGTCGTGTTTAACTTAACGTTTTCATCAAATGCCTGATGTTTTCAGCTCTATGTGATATCGTTGGTTTAGACAAGTTACCTCCTATTTCTTTATTTTTCTTCCGAGTCCTCAGTTCATTTCTTCTCGTCATTTTTCCTTTGCTTTATTTTCATGCTCGTGTTTATCTGTTATAGTATTGAATGATAGCAAGTGCGGCACAACGACATAAAACAGTTGAAATAGGTCCGGGCTGTTGTCTCAATCAATTCAACAAATTCTTAAAGCTCCTTGCGTAACGTGACATTCTTGGAATTTACCCGTGGGCTTCCTGCGTTGCTTAACAAAACTACTCGGAGGAAGGCATGGGCTGGCATTTAAATATTGTTCACGCACACGAATGATATAGGCGAAGATACGTCACAGGTTCGGTGGTGATATTTACGGGTTGAAATACAGGGGTTAGCTAAACGCTTGTTAAATATTTTAACATCTGTGGTTTTTCAACAGTGGGTTTTGCGTTTAGTAACCTAAGTTTAGGCCTAATCACCGTTTATTTTAAACATCAATTTGAGATCCTGCTCTAATCTAAACTTTGTAATTACTATGCTTGATTTACTCCATGGCTTTTACCATTCTTACTTGGAGCTTCCAGCCTAGAGGTGCTTCCGGGAGTGCTTATGTAGCCTATTGTACATTGCCATTGATGACGCAGCCTTTTGCTCCGTCATACACGGCTGCACACCGACCCTACGGACGGTGTTCTTAATTGATTTCATGCTTTTTGTAGCAAGAAACATTCATTTGGGTGGCATGTAAGAACAAGTTTAAAAAAAAAGCCTATTCAAATCAATTTATTCATAAAGGGCTACTTCTTTTACGATGGGGGTCCCCCCCGCGGCTGGTCGCCTGAGGAAAGTGAAAAGTAGCAAAAGTCCGGAATCTCACGTTGGGCCTTTGCAGTTCGCTGGACGAGTATGAAAAGTTTGCCAATTGGGCTATAACCGAATACGCGGGTTTTGCAACCCTGCTGAGCTGGGTCTGTGTGTTTGTGTTCCAAGAAAATATTTAGTTGGCGTGCTTGAAGTGACAGGGACACAATGACAAGGATTTGTCAACACAATGCTGTGACATTTTTTGGCATGGTCCAGTGACAGCGAACAGCGGCACAAATAACTACCTCCACACAGCAAGGTAACTATAGCTTAAATTGCAACCCAATAGGTGTTAAATGGAATTTCTATCATAGATTTTATCAGGAATTATTGAACCTACCATGTTCATCACCTAACTCAAATTGAAATAGAGCTGAATGTCCCCTCCAACGCAGGGTGTCCAGGGGAAGAATTTTGGTTGCAGAGTGCGAGCTCAGTCTTAAATTAATTCTCACAAATGAAATTTTTTGCTGGAATCATCTAATTTCGCTACTGTGTTAAGTTCTAAAGGTTTATGCGAATCCACATTGATTCACGCAAATCAATTTTACAAGAATGGTTCTCACCGAATTCTACCCTGGTGTCTGCTTGTTTCCTGCTGAGGATAAGAGGGTTAACCCGCTACCCAGATAAGGGTAACTGAAAATTCATTTCAGTGTGTTATACAACAAAATAAACTTAAAATGCCCCTGAATTTCCCCTGGTTAGGAACTCGTTTCCCTTCGTCAAAATAGTGTCATTATTAAACAATCACGTAGACAGCATTGTTAACATTTAAATAGAAGCTTATATTTGAGAGAAAATAAGTCAAACTGGATCTTTCACTCATTCATCCCATAATGTCAATGTTTGTTTATTTACATGCTTGTTAACACAATAGTTCTGGTAACCAGACCAGAGGGTCACATTATCTGTTAAGGGTGCTTATTCCATGGCAACACTCGAGATGTGGCACCGCAGCATGTCCATGGATTTTTTCTTTTTTGGGTGTGATGATAGATTATTGATGAGAAATGAAAATCCTGAAATTTGAGCTTCATACCACCCTTCATTTTCCCGCAGGAAGCATTCAGAAATTTAAAACGGGGTCACCATCAAAAATGCTGTGGCATGGCAAAAGACAATTTTTGAGAGGGCCATAAATTTGTATGAAACCTCCCCAACTTTGAACAATCAATATCTGGGGAATGTTTTTTGGTGTGAGAAAATTCCCAATCTGGCATCAAAAATGTGATAGCCTCCTTTACTCTTAAAGTTATGTCCGGTATAAAAATGCAATATAGCTTTCATCATGGGACCAATTTTGGGGGGTCAGAACCTCCATAAGTTACCCATATTGTGTATGTTCATTTCTTGTTAATCTTGAGTCACACTCCAGGACTTTTCTATCAGTACAATGTAAGCACATTACAAATGTAAGTATTATTATTACAGCTTATTGAAAATCCCATTTTGCATTTTTGACCATTTAGTGGCCCCCTGAAAATCAATGCTGACATATGACATCACCCCTCCTCTTCAGATATGGTTGCAGATACATCAAAAGAACTATTCTTGAAGGAACCAGCTTGGTGTCTTGATGTCTTCATTGTTTTCACCAGCCAAGACCCTTTTGCTGATATCCCCATCCCCATAGAATGTATATGGTGATATTCACCGTGCATGTACAATGACCTCGGGTCCGTATACCTTTGTGTGGTAAATGTGAGTGGTGTTAGTTTGGGGAGGGTTTGTGAAAAATAAAGACACAATCAGTTCTTTCAGGAAGTTGTTTCATGATACATCTTCAACATATCTGAAGTAGAGTGGTGGTTCAATGTCAACATTGTTTTTCAGGGGGGTCAAATGTTTCAAAAAGTACAACTTGACCATTTTCAAGGGGCTGTGCCTCACTTATTAACTTTTCTAATTGTTTCATAATTGTAATTTGGTTTTTAAAGTCTACTATTAACTCTGATGGACCAAAAGATGGACGGTAAACAATTTCTTACTTAATGGGAGTTATGACCCCCCCAGACTGGGCCCCGAATGAACAAAGGGCGCATATTCAGGCCTCATTAACTCGAAAAGTAAACACGCTATGACCTTCCTGATGCCAGATTTGATTCTACACCAAATTTACCCTAGATAGTGATTTTTCAAGTTTGTGAGGGTTCCATACTATCTGTACCCTCTCAAAACTAGTCATTTCACATTGGGGTGACGGTACTTCTTGATGGTGACCCCCCTTAAATTTCCAATGCTCCTAGCGGGAAAACGAAATGGGACTATGACGCTCAAAAGTTCAGATTTTTCATATCTCATCAATGTCTACTACCACACTTAAAACAAAAAATCCCACAAGGTGCTGCGGTCACATCCGCAATTTGACAGGAATGGGCCCTTACCTACTCATATTACAACCATTTACTGGACCTCTGGTTCTGTAACCATACACAGAGGAGCAGTGTACATTTAATACTAAGGAAATAATACCTCAAAGGTCAATGGCAGCAATTGTTTACTTACTACAGTAAACACAAACTAGGTTGTTCTCAAATGTACTGCTTCTCTCTGTATGGTTCCCGAACCGAAGGGAGACAAGAAAGCAAAACCAGAGGGGATGGGAAAAGGAAAAATAGGTCCGTAGATGGTAAATGAGTAGTGTTAAAGATATGTTTGACCCTCTGTTCTGGTTACCAGAACTAGTTCACAAATGAACCCGAGGTCATAAAAATAAATCATTCCGCATTAGATTGATCAAATTGGTACAATGGGAAGTTTTACCATCAGCTAAGGCAAGTGAAATTTTTTGTTTGTGTATGCAATGGTTTAATACTCCATCATATTTTTTCATTTTCCATTTAAAAATGATAGTTTATAACAGATAAGTAAGAATTCTATTCTGCTTAGATATTGTGATAAGTAAGTTGCTTTTCGTTTTGGTCATTGGTAAACACGAGGTTCACATAGACCTATCGCACTGATTTGTGCGAGTATCCCGAAATAAATCCCGAAATACCCTCGCCAACCCTGTAATGTACAAGTGCTACCAATGTTTCTAACGGAACCATGGTGAATTTCGGGATATTGTGGCAATGAAGAAAACTTGTTTGTCTCCCTTGTTAAAATTGCAAATGAATAACTCATTTGAAAGTGTTTTTAGAGCAAGATAAACTTTGTAAATCAGGAAAAGTAAACAATGCTATGTACTTACCGTTTCTATTGGTGTTTGTGTGAGCCTGAAAAAAAAACAATTAGTCACTGGAGGAACATTCGCGGGAGCAGGGGAGGGAGTGAGTATGTCATAGGCGTGACATCTTGAACAGCACTCGCTGGCGTGGATGGGGGTGTGCTCGCCCACAGCCCTGGTAAGGATCGACGTCGCTTGCCCTGTGCCTATTCGTGTGGGAGGGAGTCCGGTCCTATGCTGGGAAGCTTGATCCGGCATTGGATGTGTCCTACCGGCTTGTCACAGGATGTCTGTGGTGGCCCAGGCTCCAGCGGCGACTTGTGCAATCCAGGCAGGAATTGCTGATTGCTCTGTCAGGTTGGTCTTTTCCGTGGTGTGGCGGGCCGTGGCTGCAAAGTGTCGGTGTGAAGAGCCATGTCCAGACAGAGACCTGCTGCTGGCTGCCTTAAATCCAGAGGGAGAGTTTTCTTGGGCAAAATCTGACTCTCCTGAAGCCGTCTTCTTAAGAGTTTGGAAGAGTACCGTCTTGGGGGGGGGGTGGGTGAACTTCTGTCAACCCAGGTGAACATGGGACCTGGTGCTCATCTACCACCTGGAGCTTATTCCTCATAGGCTGATTGCGATGTCTCAACAGATTGAGAACCAGAATGTCAGCTGATCTGGGTTTTCCTTCAAAGTTATTTGCAGCAATGCAGGGTGTGGGGCTGTTGGAGGCAGATCAGGATCAGGACACTCTACTGTGGTTGTGGATCAACTTCGACCATTTCTTGGTCTGCCCACTGTTTGGAGCAACCCAATGCACAGACAAAGGACCTTGCAGAATTCAGTGACGCAGTCAGACATTGTACCCATCTCTGGCTAGTCTCATAGGAGACCCCTTGTTTGGCATGATAAGAAACCAACCCTTTTTTTTCACCACAATGCAAACACCCGGACATTACCACATAAAACAATAGGCCAGATCAAATATAAATGAATGCTGCCTTAAACCCAACACTAATTAATTCAACCGAATCATTCCAAAGAAATGTATTGAGAAAACCTTAAAAACAACATATCAAAAGGCTACTAAAATCAAGGAGTGGAACATATATTTTTAAGGGGGGTGTAGGGTTTATCAGGGTCAAAATATGAAAAGTATCAAAACGTGTTGAAAAGAATGCCAACGTGTTCGTTACATTTCAAGAATTAAAAAAGGTATAGTTTTGGCCATATCTGGAAAGTTGTGTAATTCAATACTTATGAGTCACAATGGGGGTAAATTTTCAGATAATATCCGTTTCGTTATAAAAAATGTTGTCAAATTGTTCGCCTAATGGTAAAGAACCCGAAATATCTGGTTGCAAACCATCTATAATATTTTTTGCATAATTTGGAAACAAAAAGCTCGAGGAGGAGCAAAATGTGACTGGGTGCTACAGGGTCTATGGGAGGACACTATTCATTGCTCTTTAATTCTTATATAGAAATTCAAACAAAGAATCTTTACATTTAACTTTATCTAGTTGTACAGAATTTAACAAGTTTACACAGTCCGAATCGAATTGGACCATTCTATGAATTTTACCCCAGGATGACCTTGAACTGTTTATGAGCCTATGGTACTAAAACTAAGGGCAACTAATAAAAACCTTTTTTTAAAACCTTAGATTAGCCCAATACTGGTACAAAAACCATCATTTTAAGACCAATTCGACCAATTCTACTTTTTTTACCCCTGTAAACAACGTTGCCCCCTTATTTTCTACATGTTCCACTATGTTTATTTTGGTAGACTTTTAATATATTATTTTTGGACTATTTTCAGAGTATATTAAACACAAAATGGTTTCTTCTGTTGCAATTTTGTTTGGGTCAATCATACATTATTGGACTACAATGCCACCAGAAGACTGGGACGTAGTATCTTATTTGGTTGGCTCATTTAATACCATGGTATTTTCCTGGATATGTAGTTCCATGATCATGTTTTATTTTTAAGGAAAGATATGATAGTCTCTAATTCCCCATAGCACTTAACTAATGTGCAATTAATATTTTTTTATAAATGTATTTTTACTTCTTGCTTGGTTTTTATCTAACCTTGATGTTTTTGATTGTATTTTTAATCATGCAATTCAGCTTTTTTTTGTTGTGCTGCAAGTTGATTTTCTAATAAAAAATGAAAAAGAAAATGAATGAAATGGTGGGACGTGTTCCCCTCACAAACTGTAACCTGACCTCCGCCTTAATTTTGACAGATCGCCTGTAATTTGATACCCCCCTTGCTGAATAGTGTATTAACGCATATCACAAATAGTTTCAGCCCAATCACGGCGTTTATATAGGCAAAGTACGGCGAATAAGTCCGCCAACCGCCGCCCAAGTACAAAAATCAATGACCGAATCAATATCCACAACCTGCTTCACGAGCCGTCCATCGCTTGAAACCACATCCTACACCCCTGGGCTGGGGCAGTCTCAGCCGTCATTGTTAAGTGCGCGTGCGCTGGAATTAGCAGCAGTGATGCTTTTGGGGCAATAAACCACCATTCGGTACAGACTTTCAACAGCGCACAATTACGAAGACTTTATCACTATGTCAAATATACTCATTGCAGGCCGCGTTGACCACAATTGCAGCATTTTTTTTGTTCCTTATCAGTGGAATTTCCCTTCAATTAACTTTTCTGCGTCATTACCACCCCAACCCCGTCTACCCCTCAGAGATTTGTATTTTCGGTGCTACTCACATTAGGTATTTTCTGAAGTAACGGGGAATTCGAGTCTTCCTGATAATTTTTATAAAGTTAATAAAATTCCGCTACTCAATTCGCCCATAGTTAAGCGCTATATTCAAAATCTCAGTTCAAAATAAAGGTACTTTCATCATTTTTCGCAGCTTAGTTTGTACCGGTTACCACCCCTTACCCGACCACCGACCCCCTAACCTTGGGGAGCACCTGAAACCACACCATTCCCCTACCGCCCGTTTGGAACAACGACATCTATTCTATTGACTACGGAATGGCACTGGCCTTTGCACCCCGCTCAATGGAGCGGCGAAACCATGTGTTAAATACGCGGTATTTTCCGCTGGCTGACATCGGCGCCCAGCGGGTCCATTCTTCCTACCTCAGCTTCATACAGCTATAGACCTTCGCTTCGTGCCGTGAACTTTAAGAAGTCTTGGTTAAAATAAAACTATTTGTTGTGCATAATAACGATAGAATACGCAGAGCGATTGCAATGAAGATTCGTGTTACTGACTTTTATATAAGCTGATATATTATTATTATGTGTGGTTCATTTCTTTATTCCATTATGCATTGCAACCTCTGCACCAAACACTAGCCTATGTCTTAATATTTAAAATTAAATGCATGGCTCATAAACTACCGAAACGTGTGAATTCCGCTATGATGATTGTTGTGCCATAATAAGATTTCAAATGTCGCCAGTTTGTCTGTTCAATTCATGTTCGAATTCAATTTTACTGAGCCGAATCCCTGTTCAAATTGTAGTTTTCGGGAAAGCCTTGCATGGAAAATTACTCCATAAATACCCGGTAAAATTTCCCGGGTTGTATGACCCTGATGCCTGATGGGGTGATCATGGCAATAGCCCGCTGCGGTAGCGGTGCGGAGTCTCGCTTGACGCCAAAAAATGTCAACAATTTCACTGACAGAAAAAAATTAGAAGCTCCAATGAAGTCTGGAAAGTGCAAAATGTGTGGCACTTCTTCTGTAGGCCTTAGAAGAACGATGTGTACCAGTTAATGTTAACCGCATCTATAATGATGGTATATGTTTAAATTACAAATGTTTGTAAACATTCTTCAAACCTGATTGAACATTGTAAAATCATTGGAACAATAATGCAACCCTTTCATATTCCAATTTTGAAGGACCGTTCAATTGCCAAATCGTTGAAAAATGCAAACCCTTGCTCGGCCGCACATCCCCCCCGTCACCACCCCCCGTGGGTCCACTAAGATGATGGTATATTTTTTTCGTTAATGGGAATTGTTAAAGGAGGATGAACCCCGATTTAATTCATAATTTTTTCAACCTTGTTAGGAAAAAAGGTTTTGCGTGAACCTCGATTGCGATACGGAAGTTAAAGTTTTCAGCCCCGTAAGCTTCCGTCGATCACGTTAAAACGGAATTCACTTCCTTCCCGGGTCTGTGTTCGAGGTTGGTGTTTTTCGAAACACCCGGGGGATGTTTCGAAAGACCAGACCTCAAACAACAGACCTCAAACCTCGAAACATCCGACCCGGAAATTGATTCACTTCGGGTCGGAGGTCTGTTGTTTCGAGGTCTGGTGTTTTTCAACACCCGCCGGGGGGGGATGTCTCGAAACACCAGACCCGGAAGTGAAATTCACTCGAAACACCATACCTCGAAACACCAGCCCCTGAAGTGAATTCACGCGAAACACCAGACCTCCCGAAACCAGATCCGGAAAGTAATTCCACTTCCGGGTCTGGGGTTCGAGGTCTGGGGTTTCGGACCATCCCCCACGGGTGTTTCGAAACACCAGACCTCAAAACAACAGACTTCAGACCCTAGTGAATGTTTTCCCCCAAATAAACATTTCAATCTCGGGCCTGATTTTTGAAATTCAATAACCCTCCGTGTCCTTGGCACGGTAAGTATTGTGCCGCTTAAAAAAATAATTGAGTTTTCAAGTCCAGTTCAATGTGATGTTTGTTTGATCGATACAAGTCATTCTTATTAGTATTGTAAGTTTACCGCAATATGTGTCGTGAAGTTAATCACTGAAGTCCCAGGTATTTAGCCCGAATATGCCATTAGAAAGCGTTTCTTCCTTATTTCGTACTGAGCATTGTGTAATATTTATCTTACGCTTGCAGCCCTACCATTTACATTTCGAGGTGCTCCAGCAGTCTAAGCGTATATTAATTAACCCTCCGCTCCTATATATCATGAACATAATCATGCTATTTCATTGGCTGATTTCTATTACGCGAACTATTAGCCTAGGGAAATAGATTGAACTGGTTTTCCCTACAACCTCGTCCCAGAAGTCACAGTGATGTGTAATAAATCAAATCTACATGATTTATATCGGGAAATAGGGCACACTAGTTTTCCCTTGGTTACTGGCTACAGGCCTTATCCATCACCCCTCGCCCTTCGGTGTTCGGGGTGGATAGGGCCTAGCCAGTAACTCTGGAAATAGTGTGCCGCCTATTTCCCTCTAACATGGTAGTATTTGTATACTATTGCCATGCCTGTAACCATGTTGGAAATCTGCAGAAATACTGCCAAACATGGTTGCCGGAAGTTGTTTGTATTCGATGCTCAATTTTTAAATAATAATATTTGGCGACCTTTAAGCGATTTTTAGACAAAATGCAGCACTCGCGTACGCAAGACCATGGTTTCTGCTCCGGCTGAAATGCAATTTAATAAGTAAACGCATTTTGGGGTTAGTTTCATAGAATGTGTTGCCTTTAAAAAGGAAAGGGTGTGAAATAGCTTGAATTGGGCGGGTGGGGGGGGTGGGCGGTGGGACTGACGTAACCTAAATGGGAGGGTCTTTGATAACTTAAATCCGTTAATACGGTCTTGTGTAAGCTGTAAGTGAATTCACTTCCGTTTCTGGTGTTTGAGGTCTGGTTGTTTCGAGACATCCCCCCGGGTGTTTCGAAACACCAGACCTCAGACCCGGAAGTGAATTCCCTTCCGGGTCTGGTGTATTCGAGGTCTGGGGTGTTTCCTAACACCCGGGGATGTTTCCCGAAAGACCATACCCTCGAAACAACAGACCTCAGACCCGGCGAGTGAATTCACTTCCGGTCTGGTGTTTCGAGGTCTGAGGTCTGTTGTTTCGAGGTTCTGGTCCTTTCGAAACACCCGAAATTTCCAGGGCTTCCTAACCGCTTTCCTTCGCAGTCATTGTTTCTTGTTATGTTTGTTCGATTTTCTTTTTCGTTGTTTTACCCGCCGGTCAATTTTGAGGTTGTTTTTAAATACAACATGTTATGATAATTGGACAGTGTTCTGGTACTAGTTTCTCAAGTCGTCGGATTGTTATAGAACCTCGTAAATTACTTTTAAAATGTCTAAATGGCTGACGAGATCGCCATTCAATATATGACAGTTATTGCCTTGTATTGTTACAAGCACCGGGGATTTCCCGGGTTAATTTCCACCGCAGTTCAACCTTTCCGGATCACAAATCGATCGATAATATATTGAGCATTGCACAGGTTACCATGACAAACCTGTCCCTTTTCAACCAAGAATGCCGCATCCGGCAACTTCGCGAGGGCTTTTTTATTCTATTTAGCGGCGCATGCAATGCGGTATGTATGGTTATAATTTATCATTCATTCAATCGTTCATTTGTTATTATTTATTTATTCTTGTTTATACTATTTTTTTAAATAATTATGTATATCCAGGTTCACATTCCGAGGTAAAACTAAAGTTCCCTCAAATTGGTTTAGCTGCAGCTTTTGTTTTTTGTATGTAGTAATTTCTTAGCATGCTATTTGTTTCTTAATTTTATGAAACTCTTTGTGTGCCCTATAAATATATATTTCTGTATATATACACAAAAACCAGAGAATGAGAATGTTTTAGGATTAGAATGACTACACTTTTCAAAATTTCACAGGAATATTGTCTAGTTTGTTAAAATAAGTCAAGTTTTATGGAAATGCGTTTTCCTTTACTCTTTTTTTTAAAAATTAATGTATCAAGTATATCTCCGCGCCGTCATTTTCATTCCATTTCACACTAGGCAACCTAAATTTCCATGCATGCATTGGTGTTATTTTTCTCGCAATGTTATTTTCCTCTGCATTTTCCGTGTTTCCAGCTTGATATTTTAAATGAATTTAATACTAACCTGTTTTTAATATTCATTTTACACTGTTTGTTGTTTCAAAGTTTGTTGTTGGCTGAAGGGTTCAAAACATTTTGTTCCCCTGTTTATTGTACGATTTCGTGCTAATACCTTCTCTGCAGGATGAGTTATCAAGTTCATCACGCCAAATCTTATGAGTTCTATCTCCTTCGGATTTTTAAAGAGTTACCTCTCCATCGCCCTATTTTTTTCAGAGCTTCCCCGGGTTAAAAGATTGCGTTACTTGATGACATAATTTTTTCACTTGATAACCTTTCCATCCATTTTAACTGAAAAGTTTCTTCATGGTTATCGTCCATTGTAAAAATATGGTCCTTTATATCTTAAAAATGCTTCATCAAATACGATCTTATACTATTTCCTTTGACTTTGGCGTCTTCTTCGGTGACGATCGATTGTTAAAAAGGTCAGAAAAAAACAACTTTTATATAGTGGGAGTGTAGGTCCACCCCCTAAAAGGCAATTGGTTTGTGTTTTTTGTCTTCCCTAGCTCTTCACTAATATTAGTAATAAAGACATCTTCCCTACGAATATAAACCAATGATACCATTTAAACAAAAAGATACACGAGTAAGTCCAGAAAAAGCGCCCCATTTTTTTGACCCTTTTTTTTTTCCAATTTGGAAAATTACTATATAAAGTAGATTACACCAGGGGGGGGGGGGGGGGGGGGGGGGGGGGGGGGGGGGGGGGGGGGGGGGGGGGGGGGGTGGGGAATAAAAATTTTTTTGTGTGGGGGGGGGGGGGGGGGGGAAAGTGCTTAAGCCGAATACCCCATAAATAGAAATGATTATTGATTAGTATTTTTTGTCGTGCACAATATAAATATCCAGACTGCTTTTACAATAGCAAACAAGATTAAAACATGTTTTTAGTTTTTCTTTTTTCTTTTGTTCAATAAACCTGTGAAACGTTCTCGAGTTCTTCACCCGATCAAGTGCAAATTAAGAGAAATTCGTATCCTATATACAAATATCCTCCTGTCCTTTAAATAAACCAATGCCATTCCAGTTGGAAGAATGTTTTACAAGTTGGCGATAATCATGAGAATAAGTTTAACTTGTTTCTTGAAAACGGCCATTAAGGTGCACATCTGACCTTGGATTTTTTCTTCGTGAACGTGGGATAGCACCTGTGATAAAAAAAATACACTGTGAAATCTGAATGGCATATGAAATTATCTGACGAAACGAAATGTGGTGAGGCAACGATCAAGTACAAACATCTTTTCCTGCACTGCATTTTAAAGACTAATTGCAAGAAATTAAGTGTAAAAACGTGCACATGATTGCAAAGTAAAAGCGATGCTAATCTTGAAGGCACTATTCGCGCTTTCTTGCACTTAAATCGCCCCCCCCTAATTTGTCAATCAAAGTCCATTTTTTTGCACTGTTGTATTGGAATTGTTCAAGACCCCGTAAGTATCCTATACGCCGATTTGTCAAGAATTAAATTAACAATTTTTATGGCAACTTAATACTAAAAGTTTGGGGCCATAATAACATAAAAGGTCAAACTAATCAAAGCCTTGAAGCAAAAGTTCTAAAAACTATGGAATCTTAATGGCAAAATAGTAACAAGCAGTATGATTAATTTCCTTGCAGAGTGTACTAAAGTTTTTTTTACACTCATTTTGCCTTTGGTAGTCGTGGTCAGAATAACATTTTAGAAAATAGACGCACAAAAAGTGATCAATAATTGACAGCTGAACGGGTCCAGTCACCTAACACTGGCAGCGTATAAAATCGCTCTCGTTCGCATCTCTTCGAGATGATTCCCATCTAAATGCTATTAGACGTATTTGAATTAACTTGATTTCATATTGACATTTTACTCCCAATGTTGGACTTTTCACATAAACGATCGAAAAACCGTTTTTTTTAGGTATTTGCATCTTCCATTACCAGCCGGTTTGCAATAAATGATTTTTTTTTAAATACCAAGACTATTTAATTATCGATACAGAAAATTAATGCAAATGTTATAAAATTTAAAAATTAAACTCTAACAAACAAAATGAATTAAAGCACGAAATTGGAACTTTTTCAAGACAATACGCTCAATACGTATCCCGAGATGCGCGTTGGCTCGTTGCAATGCGACAATCCTCATACATTCACTGTCGCTTTGTTGCCTGAAATCTAGACAAATTCCCGACAGCCAAATGATGGTCAAATTGATCCGCCATTTTACTGGGGGCCTCCAACCCAAAACCTACCCAAATCTTTTGTACTCTGTTACCACGCTTGATTAGTATAATTCAAAAGCACCTTATCTGGCACATTTGGGGGAATTCAAGCGGGATGCACCCCAGCTATGGGCTGTCCGTGAGGTGTTGGAATGTGTTAAACCGGATTCGTGTATGCAGGAACCACCCGACCAAAGTGGTTGATCGTACTTTGTTGATCGATCGCACCGACATAGAATACGAATCGACGCCAACACCATGTATGACAATCTGTAATCGATATTTCCAGCGAGAGGAGAGTTGCTCTCTTATACCCCGGAAATCCTGCCATTTGCAAGTCCGCCTATCGATGAAAAGGCCGACAGGAGAGTCTCTCCCTTAGAGACTCCTCAGAAGTTTTTTAGTGGTCATTCTGTTTAAGCATGGAATTGTTTAAAAGTTTAAACGTTGCTTAACGAGTGAACTGAACAACCGGTTTACCGTGGTTATTCAGTTCACCCTTAACACCTTTAAACATTCACACGCGTTTTTTCCGATACGTATTTCGAGAAAAAACGGCTACTCTTAAGTGTTGAAGTAAATCTAGTGAAAATAGATAAATAAGTTTATTCATTTTCAATCTATGTTCACTAATAAACTTCCAATTTATTTAGATATGCGAAAAATAAATGTTACCTATAATACAAATGACCAAAATAAAGGTCATTTCCCCAACGTGTAGTCCCTAAATATCGCACAAATACGTCGATATGTGATGCGGACAATTTAAGTTTGCAAATCGTCATAATTAGTTAATATTTGTCCAATTAACGCCAACTTTGAGGTTTTGAAATTTGGTTAAGTTTACTACCGTGTATGCCAATTTCTCCAAAATTAAAAAACGGTGGTTAAACGTCACGATGTGACTGCGCCGACGAAATTTATGTTTTAATGGACGGTTGTTAGGAAAATAAGGATTTTACTCATGTTAATACGGATCTACTGCTTACATACATATTCCCAGGAAAGCTAGGTAGTTCATGTTAATTACCAGGGACCTAATTAGTGTGATTACATCATTACAACCAACTTCTCGCACCCAAACACATGCATCAATGGGAGTGAATAAACATTAAAATGTTTTATTGCTCGATAATTGAAGAACGATATGTTTGGAAAATACCAATCTCTTCACCTACAATCTGTCCAGTCTTATGGAATCCCACTGCCACAACGAAGGTTGCTTTGATGCCGGGAGGTCCTTGTGGAATGCGCAATCGATATTGACCCACTTGAAACTGTATGGCCAATTCTCACGAAAGTGACGCCAATTTTGCGTTTTTTGCTGTCTTTGATCCACCATTTTCTTACACAATGCTTTTGTTGATTAAACTGTTTATTGTTTCAATTGAACTAATAAACCCATTTGGGCAATATAGTTTTCTATACTTTCCGGTTGGATTTTTATAGGTGACACATATGCCCTCAAACATGCCAAAATGCAAAAAATGGCTGTCCAATTCTCTATATCCAATTTTTTAAATTCAGAAACATACCTACATATCAATTTCTTTCTGTGAAAAATTGGTTTTGATAGGTTTAAACATGTGCTGAAATGCCATGATACTGTTTAAGCTTGCATTTGCCTGACCGTTATTTTTCAGAGAACAAAATAGGTGTCCAATAGAATTGGGTTTATTACGTTATGGCGCCATTCATAGTTGGTCTGTCAATAGGTGGAGATATTACACCTGTCCCACAAACTTTATGTTCAAAGTAAAATATTTCTGGAAGACTGTATGTATGACAACAATTTTGGTGTCATTCTGTCGCTAATTTTGTTCCTTCTTTAATGCAACCAGTCCCATTTCATTTTAATTGGATCATAGTGAATTTACATTAAATTGTCCAAGTATGTTCAGGGTTGAGCGGTGAGGAGCATCGTGGAGGAGCAGCCCATAGACTTGCACATAAAAAACCTGAAAAACACCAAATTTCTGACCTTTCTACCCGACAAGGTATTCACAGGAGGAAAATCGTTCTTTTTCATAAGCCTTGTTAAATACCTAAAGATATAAATCTGCAAAGAAATACCATGCATTTATACAGGGTGAGTGAAATTATACAGGGTGTAAAAATACCTTTTTGTACATAATTTCTAAATCTAGTTATGTCACATTGTAAAACTGTGTCTATTTCTTGTGTTTACAATGCTTTGAGACTGGTTATTTTGCACTGGGCATGTTGTAACGCACAGAAATATTTAATATGATAATAATATATTCATTGTGGTTTCAAATTGTATAGGTGCATGAATTTAATGACATTTTTTGTGTAATTTAATTCATCTTCAGCTGCGTATCAGTCCACAATAATGTCTTTAATTTTGTACCTGTATGCATATATTTTAGAAGTGTGCATATTGTTTAATGCATGTAGGACCAAATTATGCTTTATACATCAGTATATATTCAGAAAAAATTTCCTGTGTATACGTGCAGGACCCTACTTTAAATGTGAGAACTATCGAAGGAATTCAATTTTTTATTCACCCTATATGATTTTATCAAAGGATTGCTGGTTTTAGAAGAGGACACAGACCTATTGACTTTCTGGCTACATGTTTTTTTAACAATATTTTTTACGTCAACTTCCGTAGCATTAAGACACTTGAGCACCAGAAGTTTTGCTCGTACAGGTAATTTTATTTTCCTGATCACCCTGTATAACAAAAGTACACAAGAATATGGGTATATCTGTTTTGAAAGCAACTTGCTTCCATTATTACCAATGACCAGGAACAGATTTACTCTGAAACATATATAAATCTTTTATACATGTATTTTACCACTTTCCAAATACATACTTTTGACCTCACCTGGATATTAACACAAGGTATTGTGAACTCTTTTTTCCTTGCTTGTTTGAAGGGCCTAAGCAATACTTTTCTGAATCCATATTGCTTTTTGATCTACATATCATTCCATAAAAGGAAACCGTGCATTCACCATTGACAAGAAAATGTAACTTTTTTGTTTGTTTCACCCTGTATATTCTGACCCACCATGTATGATAAGTTGTCCTTAGCTGCTTTGGCATCATTGTAATATATAAGCTTTCCAAAAATGGTCTTTTAAGGTCTAGAATGTATTGATTAAATGTAATACTTTGTTTAATGAAAAAAGGCACAATTTTTGTTATTTTCTACCATGTAAAGTTTTTGTCTCGCCTGAACTTGTTCGGCAGAGACTTAGTTATAACTTTTCTGTCTGTCTGTCCTGTCTGTCTGGCTGTCTGTCGGTCCGTCCGTCCGTCTGGTCTGTCTGTCTGTCTGTCTGTCTTTGTCTGTCTGCCTGATTGTGTGCCTGACGTCCGTGGTTCACGGGCTTGTGACGATTTATCTGGAGTGTCCGTAAGGCTATGCTGATGTACTTGGTGGAAAGAAGCGGGTCCGAGTTCTCAACCTGATTAGATTTGGGCGCAGAAATATGCAATTAAGTATCTAATTTGCATAATTAACTAAATTTTCCCGCAAGGCTTGTTGTACAAGTTTTCTGGAGTTCCGTAAGGCGTATGATGATGTAACTTGGGGGATGGAAGCGGGCTGGAGAGTTCTTGAACTGATTAGATTTCGGGCGATTCGGGGCAAATTAAGTATGCAAATGGAGCTAATTAATATGCAAAAAACAGCGTATCGCTATATTTTTTGAAACGGTACATTGGAATACTACAATTCCTTCACTGCATGGGGGATGAAAGAACAAGAGAGATAGCTCCTCACTCTCCTTTTTTCTCCTCTTTGTTATTTGGCAATTTGAACCTTGTGTTGATACATGCGGCTATGTATGCAAATGAGCTAATTAAATATGCGTCATTACTGTATCTCTTACCCCGTACAATCGGATATGCCAAATTCCCTCGCTGCATGAAAGAATACTATGCATGCATCTTTTGGGTGAATCATAATTGGGTCAAAGTGCAGGTGGGCCGTTAAAGGGGCATTTTTTGATACATTGTATCTAATTAATCTGCATATTGCTGTATCACTGAAATTGTACATTGGATATGGAAAATTCTTTTGCTACATGGACCGTTCTATGCCGTACATCTTTGTTGAATCACAATGCGGTCAAAGTGCAAGTGGATCAATAAAGGGGCATGTTTTGATGCAATTGGATCTAATAATTCGTAATTTCTGTATC
>JAMKCH010055272.1:0-27547 GCA_023653785.1 Ophioderma brevispina | reverse complement strand
GGAATGCTGTTCTCAACTCTGTTATTTATATTTTTATGTAGATTACAAAAATTACAGGCTGAATTAATAGCAGGTGAGCAGAGAGAAAGTGCCCAGCTGAGTGAGGCCAGGGAGAGGGAGAAATTGTTGACTGGCAGGAAAGCAGAGCTGGACAGAGTGCAAGATCAGGTCAGAATTCCATTAAGACTTTAAAATTGGCGATTTTGCCAATTTTTAGAATTAAAACTGGATATAACATAATAGGATTCTGATTGTTGGATATTGGATCCGAATACAAGGTATCCTAAATCATTTTAATAGATGGATAACAATGATATGAGAAAATAGGGATACCTACATGATATTTTTAAATTGATCAACAAAGAGGAATAACCAAGAAGTTAAAAAATATATTTTGGATATTGTGACAATTTTTCTCCTACTTGTTTAATTCAAAATGTAAAGGTTCCCTAACCTATTCATGATTGGAACAGTAGCTTAGATTATCAATACTTCCATATTTTCCCGTGCATTTATTATGGGACGGACTGGCCCATAAATGTACAAATATGATGCACATTCTTGTAACATGCAGATGAACCCCAACCCCGAAACTAAGCCAAGCCACCTGAACAGTAGAGATTGTGAGAAGCAGAGTTAAATTGCGACAATGAACCCCTGACATTGACAAAACTACGTGATGCTTATGGTGTCCTGCCCTCAGAGAAGGCGTGGGGAAATAATCAGAAAACAGAAAAGGAGAAGGTGAAGTGTTAATTGAGTATATAGCAAATCAGTCCTGAATTACAGACATGACCAATGAACAGTGATCAGGAACAGACGTTATCTTGTGTCCTGCCCTATAGAAGGTGAGGGGGGGATATTATAACCATCAAGGATGAAGGTAGTGGTTTTAATTAGTTAAGTATTAGCAAATCTAGTATGAATTGCAGACAATGACCAGTGCGACTTGACAGGAACAGACGTGAGCTTGTGTCTGCCCTTAGAGAAGGTGAGGGGGGGATATTAGAAACACATCAAAGGATGAAGGTAAGTGTTAATTAGTTAAGTATATAGCAAATCTAGTATGAATTGCAGACAATGACCAGCGACATTGACAGGAACAGACGTAAGCTTTTGTCTGCCCTTAGAGAAGGTGAGCTTGTGTCTGCCCTTAGAGAAGGCGAGGGGAGATATCAGAAACACAGCCAAAGGATGAAGGTGAGTATTAATAGTTAAGTATATAGCAAATCTAGTATGAATTGCAGACAATGACCAGCGACATTGACAAGAACAGACATGAGCTTGTGTCTGCCCTCAAAAAGAGAAAGGGCGAGGGGGAAGGAAAACTCACTTCAGAAAACACAGCAAAGGATGAAGGTAAGTTGTGAATCGTTGTATCTAGACAAAATCTAGTATGAATTACAGCCAATTGACCAGGGAATTGACAGGAACAGGAACGTGAGCTTGTTGCCTCAGAGAAGGCAGGGGAAATATCAGAAACACAGCAAAGGGTGAACGGTAAGGGTAATTAGTTAAGTATATAGCAAATCTAGTATGAATTGCAGACAATGACCACTGACATTGACAAAGGAACAGACATTAGCTTGGGTGCTGCCCTAAGGGAGGAAGCAAGTGCGGGAGGGGGGGGGGGGAAATATCAGAAACAAGCAAAGGATGAAGGTAAGAGTTAATTAGTTAAGTATATAGCAAATCTAGTATGAATTGCAGACAATGACCAGGGACATTGACAAGAACAGACATGAGCTTGTGTCTGCCCTCAGAGAAGGCAAGGGGACATATCAGAAAAAACAGCAAAGGATGAAGGTAAGTGTTAATTAGTTAAGTATATAGCAAATCTAGTATGAATTACAGACAATGACCAGTGACATTGACAGGAACAGACGTGAGCTTGGTCTGCACTCAGAGAAGGCAAAGGGGGGGTGGAGATATCAGGAACACAGCAAGGATGAGGTAAAGTGTTAATTGAGTTTAAGATATTAGCAAATCTAGGTATGACTTGCAGACAATGACCAACGACAACATGACAAGAACAGACATGAGCTTGTGTCTGCCCTCAGAGAAGGCAAGGGGGAGATATCAGAAAAACATGCAAGGATGAAGGTGAGTATTGATCAGCTAAGTAGATGGCAAAAAATGTAGACTAGTATAGTCCATTACCATAGTCAGGAATTAACAGGAAACTGTTCCTGCCTTGTGACATATCTACAAATTTGGTATACTTCCAAAGAAATAGCCAATCTTGTTTCATACTTGACGATAAACAATTTTTCCAATTACATCCTATCCCCCAGATTCGTGTTTCTTCCATAATTTTGATAGATCTTTGAAAACTTCACCAAAATTGTTTTGCAAACGAAAAGCATATTAGGCCAAAAGAGAAAAGATTTGCCTCAAAAGCATGTGATTTTTATGTTTTGATGATTCTGAGGAGCGTCCTTATTCATCAGAATAAAAGAAAGAAATTCAGCTCAGCTACAAGGTGACAAAAAATAATAAAAGAAGCATGTGCGATCTAGTGGATTGCATGGCCGACTCATTTGAAACTTGTGTGTGTGAGCTCTGCTGTTTCCAACATGTTGTGCCCTTGGACAAGGCACTTTATATTGGTTGCCTTGCCAACCCAAGTGATATTTGGGTAGTTGTTATTGGGAATATTACAATCAGGTGAAGCAAAATGATTGTAATGTTTTTCTGATGGCACTGTAATAATAACAATAACAATAGACAAAGAAGCTATACAAATGCTATAAAAAAATGCTGCAACAGGAGTAGCAGTAGTAGTAGAAGCCCATAAATGCAAATCATCAATAACAAAAAATTCTACCTTTTGGCAATGTTTGATAATCGATCACTTCATTTCAGTAATTGAAGATACTATATTATTTCCAATTTTTTCAATTTGTCATCAACAGGAAGTGAAAGGTAACTTGGTGGAACTCCAATCTCAGAAGAGAGATCTCACTTCGGCTCTCAGTGATAAGCGTTCAGAACTGGCATCGATACAAAATGATGTAGAGCAAGAAGAAAGCGCCCTCAGACAATTGCAGTCATCCATGGATAAGCAGCAGGCAGAGTTGAAGCATACATTGGAGATGATCCAACTGGAAAAGACAGAACTGGAAGCCTTGAAGTTACAGCATGATAACAAAATGGCTGACCTGGAGAAAACACAGCTTGCTGCCTTAGAGGTAGGAATGAATTGGACGGTATTAAGTATTAAAGGCTTTTTATGTAAAATCACATAAGTAATTGCAAATTTATTTGTAAAGATATTGTGTTAAATCACAGGCATGAACTTGAAGAACTTCCAGTCTTCCAGACCACGGTATGTTATGTATTTTGCCCTAGTTTTGCTCAGTTTTCTCAAAGGAATTTATGGAATATAGGATTTTGAGTCTAATAGGACAAGGAAGTCAAATATTGCCATCAATATTTTGTCAATTTTGGGTAGAATGTAGTCTTGTAGTTGAGATTTTTGCCTCTGATGCAAAGAGTCCCTGGTACAGGATGTCAGTTGAATTAGCAATTGAATGCGAAGCTATTCTCTTAATCTCGTTGGTGAACCATGGACTGCATAGTGGAACAGAGAACCTGTTCCATTCCTTTGTTAACAGTAATCATTGAATTCAAACAAGGAACTTGATGGGTATGCTGTACCTCGGGGCATACTTTGTGCATGCTTGTCATTGTACCATACTATGGATTGAGTCATGAGTACAGAACATGTGTTCGATTCTTCTTTTGAAAGCAGATAGAGCCTCTGCAACCAGTATCATGCATGCGGCAGTTCTTTCTCATTTTGGGAGCCAACTTTATGGTTCATTTTGGGCAGATAGTCTCAATTAACTGCTGCAAGTTAAATTATTCATTTGTTCCTTTATTTCCATTAAACATCTACAAGGATCTCATAAGGAAGATTGATTAAATTCAAGCACATTTTTTTGTGTCGCCTGCTTTAGCAGGAAGACACATAGGGATAGCTTTTTCCATGGCCTGTGGGCTGTGGCCGTAAACAAAGGTTAACAATTGCTCATTTCTCGCATATGCATTGACTGATTAACTTCATTATCATGTTTTGAGGAGTCCAAGTGTGTGAAAAATATCGGATCCAAAACATGATAATGATAAAATTGGATTATTACGCCCAATATTAATGGTCTCGCTATGAGTTTTAAAATATGGGCTCGACTGCATCTCGCCCAATATTTTTGCAACTCATAGCTCGACCAATTAATTTGGGCTTAATCGATCCTATTTTATATCATACTTGGTCAGAAGAACCACTGTCCCAAGGCTCATATGTGGTGTAAACAAAGTGACCTCTGATGACCCCTATGTGAACTTTCACCCCATTTTGTGAAAATCCTTAAAACTACATTTCTTTGGCACATAAGATGCTACGGCCACCAAAGTTACTCAAAAAGAACCACTGGCTATGACTTAATGTGGGATGTACACAGATTGACCTTTGATTTCCCATATGTGACCTTTGACCCAATTTCATTAAAATCAACAAAGATTAACAATTGCTCACTCAAAAAGAACCACTGGCTATGACTTAATGTGGGATGTACACAGATTGACCTTTGATTACCCATATGTGACCTTTGACCCAATTTCATTATAATCAAACAAAGATTAACAATTGCTCATTTCTCACATACGCATCGACTGATTAACTTCATACTTGGTCAGAAAACCACTGGCCCAAGACTCGTATGTGGTGTAAAAGTATCAAACATCAAACTACCACTCCGTTGACAAACCGCGATGGCAGTCGACACAAGCGTTCCGGGGAACGATGTATTTTTTTACAAATTTATAGGTAGGTAACCACTTTTCACTTTTGATTTATGTTAAATAATTCACTCTAGGGAAAGGCTAACCTGGAAAAGCTAGAAACAGACTCCCAGCACCTACAGGCAGAGGTGGAAAGGACCAAGCAACTCCTGGAGAACCAGAGGGATGATAAACGGAGACTAGAGCAAGAGAAACGGACACTTGAGGAGAGTGTGAAGGTGATGGAGAAGGAGAGAGATGTGCTCAAATGGAATTGTCTTGCACTGGAGACCAAACTTGGACAGTTGAAGAGGTTTGTGGGTTTTAAACTCAGTACAATTTGTCCAAAAACATCTGTATATTTAATAAGAGACTTCACTTTCTTAAGTAGAGCTTGCACAGTTCAAAGCAATAAAACTCAACAAGGACTGACTTAGTGCTAAATGATCTAGTATTGCCTGCTTTGAATTCCAAACTAATTGTACAAATGAAAGTAATTTTGTTTGGTTTTTGTTTTTACTTTGGAAGACATCATCAAAATTCTACAGAAGACATTGAGCACAGATCAGTCAAATTGCAGCAGCTAGATCAAGGTTTGAGTGATGCCCTGAAAGAACTGGAGGAAACAAACTCAAAGAAAAGTACTGCAAAGAAAGAGCTTGTGGCCATCAAGAACCAACTTAAAGGCAAGTGAAAGATGTGTGATATAATAGGAGTTGTATTGTGGAAGTATTCAGAGGCCTTCAAAATTATGTACTTGGAGGAACAAGACTGAAATAACAAGATGGGCTAAGGATGTTTTATTAAATGGCTTCATAGTAATTAAGCTTGTAAAATGTAGGGGAAAGACGAATGGCTTGAGGTTGATCAGTAACATGATGTGATGTGCAGTGGTACCGCGCCAGCAGGGTCAGTAATATTTTGAGGGAAATAGCGAAAGGAAAAAACACAGATATTCATGCTAAAGCGGACCTTTTTGAAACCTTTTTTTGGATCTGCGCCAAGACTGTTTTTGCACCTATCGGGAACTTGCCCCCTTCAGAACCGCCTGCTGGCTAATTTGTTGCTGTGTGAAATATCAATATGTCCAGGAATCCATTAAGGTTTTGATTAATACTTTTGTATTTTATATACAGAAAACAAGAGTAAATTTGAAGCATGAGTGAGAACAACTGGAGAAAATGAGAACAGAAACAACTCCTTGACCAGGTAATGTATGATCTGGGTGTTGCAAAAACTTAAGAATTGAAAGCGAGATAACCCTCTTGAATTCTGAATATTTTGAACTTTAAGCCGTGAATTTTTTTTCAGAGAGTTAAGATGAGACGAATTATAGAAATGTACATTGTAAACAAAATTGTGCACTTGCTGAAAAAAAATATGAGGGGTGGATAATAGTACACACACACCCACCCACAACACAACACACCATTTAGCCACTTCCCCGAGGATGAGAAACATGTACATAGGACCTGATTTTAAAAAGCACAAGGGAGGACATGCATACCTGACCAAACCGTTCAAACTTGGCCCTCCACCCTTGGGCGTTGTGGAAAACACTTTTTTGAGACTTTCTTTTCTTTCTTTGGCACTATCTGTCAACTGTGGATGTCCTCGTAAATTTGGGTCTGCTTTTTGGATGAAAAGTAACATGGGGTCCATGTTTGCTGGTGAAAATAACCACACTCAAAACCCTACACAAATGAATGCACACAAGCAAAAGCACACATACACTTTTTAATGTGCAAAAAGAAAGAATATACAGGTCCATGTCCGATCGCTAATTACCTCGTCCCCAGAAGCCCCAGATTTTACAGGAAGTGGTCGACCATTTTGGTATAGAAAAAAGCTACTATTTTTCTCATTTTACCCTGTGAAATCTTAGAGTCAAAGGATGTTTGGTTTGGCAGTTATGAGCAAAAATGTGCCCCATTTTGGTCGACCAATATTAATTGTACACAGTACTCTATTGGTTACAAATCACGTTTTTAGCTCTCGCAAACAGAACGGATCGAATACCGGCGGAAACTTTACAGATGGGGTTTTTGAGTGAAGGCCAATCTATCAAGATGAAAGTCATATCCTTCAAATCAGGCCATCCCCCTTTTTAACTATATGGTAAACTGGTATGTGTACGATATGGGTCTATCATGTTTAGAATGCATGCGTTGTGTAAGCGACTTAAGTCCAGGGAGTTATTGAAACGATGCACTTGTTTACTTACCAAATGAGAATAAAACAATGAAACGATCTTGTAACAAGACATTGCGTCCCAGCAGGAAGTATACAGAATAAAAGAGCAACAGAAAATCTAAGTGAAGTCGTATCCGGAGCTTGTTTTAAGTATCAAATGAGAATTAAATAAACACAATTAAAATTTGTAAGAAACATTCTTGTTCTGCAGAAAGTGTCGATAGAGAACAACAGAAACTGAAGTTGAAATGAAAGTGTCCCATGGCTTCGTCTTGCTGTCAGCAAGCCCACCACTCACTAGCAGAGAGCAATGCTCAAGAAGAAGACGACAGATGTCCTTCACCAGCTGGAGGCAGAAATTGAAGAGCGCCAACTTGAGATGATGATAAGAAGGGCAGGCTTTGGAGCGCAGGCACAGGGGAGGTGGACCGTGGGAGGAGAGGACCAAAATTCGCGAGTAGGCTTTCGTCCTCTTTTTTTTACCTATTCCAGATTTGATTTGGAATTACCAATATGATAAATCATTACAAGAACTGATTTCCTTTACACCAATGTTGACTGAAATCTATGAATTTCCCTTATGAGAAGTGGAATGCCAAATTACCATGAAATAACACCCCTAAAAGAGAAATGGTCCGACCAGTGACACCAGGAACACCCTTTCGACCTTAGCTCTTCCTCAATTCCGTTTTGACCGCCAGTCAGAACGGACACGTGTTACCGCAGCTCTGCACTATAGAAGCCAAAATTAACTGAGATTGTGATACTGGCTAGTTGTCGTCTCATACGGAATACTCCACTACATACCATATCTATCTGGAGTTATATACTGGTTATACACTGGATTTATAGCGCTCATTCGGCCGGAATAATCGGAGACTTTTACGCCGTCGGAGAGCTCGTGTTTTGTATCCTTTTTTGCCGCCATTGCGGTCATGTGATCTGGGTAGCGGGAAATTAGGTAAAAAAAGGCAAGCATTTTGACACACGTGTTGCTGCTTTGGTGCCCTTTGAAATATGGTGAGTTTGTTTGTTGATTCGTAGCGGGCTTGCTGCTAACAACTTTATGGTATGGGGGTGTGGATTTAGTATAGCTTTTTGTGGGTATATTTAATTAAAATATGTGAAACTGTGTTTGAAAAAATTTCTTTAACCGATGGTGACTCAGTTACCGAGTTGAGTTGGTTCTTGTGTCCCTGAAGTTTGCGTACGGGAGACCTCAGGACGCTTGTATTTTCTGTACGGTTTTATGAGAAGCTATCCATCTAGGCAAATCCGATCACCCCGTCATTCATGTCGGCACAATTGCGTTCGCTTTTTGCCCCCGATCTATTCATGAGTGGGATCCCCACCCCCTTTGTGTAGTCAAAGGCAATGTTCCCGCACCGACCGGTGCGCCTCTTTCTGTATTGGGGACTGTCGGATGTTTCAATGGGAAACCATCGAAAATGGGTACGCCGCTCGTGCCGCGTACACGGGAGGGGGGGGAGGTGGTAGTCGGGGCTCCGGTCTGGGGTTCAACCAAGGCAGCCGCTGCTGCTCTGGGTGGCTCCGAAGGTGGGTAGCTTCGGCTACTTCGCGACGCAATGAGGGGGCCGGCTTCGGGCCTCCTCCTCCGCGCATCATCGGACAGATGGCTCGCTGGTTCAGCCCTAGGGGCTGCTCCGGTGCAGGCTGGCGCCGGGTCTGCTTGCCAACACCCAGGGGGACTGGCGGCTGCGGGCATTCGGTGGTGGTGAGTGGTGAGTGGTGATGGTGGTGACCTGGTCGCCCGGAGGCTGATCATACGCCGTGTCGTTCCACACCTAAGTGGTTGCGGTCACGGTGTCTTCGGCACTTCGACCGAGACAACGGTGGCCCTTTTTAGGGGTATGGTTTCGGCAAACCCTGGGGGTTGGCTCTCGGTATCCTTGGCGGGACGCAGCAGTGTTGGCCTACGCTCACTAACCCCGCAGACTAGCCTTGCTAGTCATGCACGTGCCTCCTCGGCAGGCGCCGCACGCCGCCCCGGGCCCTTCGGGGCTATGGTGTAGAGAAGTGGTGCTCCGCCGGTTGGCCTCCGCAGATGACCCAGCGGACTAGGTCGGCTCAGGCTTCTCTTGCGGGTACAACTGAGGCGGTTAAGCTAGTGCTGGTCCGCCAGCACTGGGTCAGTAATATTTGAGGGGACATTGAAAGGAAAACACATATATTTCATGCTAAATCGGCCCGTTTGCACCTTTTTTTGGCTCTGCCCGACAAGCGACTTTTTTTTGCACCTATTGGGAACTTGCTCCCTTTCAGAACGCCCTGCTGGATAATTTGTTGCTTTGTGGAATATTCAAATATGTCCAGCACATTATGTGTCTGTTAATTATTTTGTATTTTATATTACAGAAAACAAGAGTGTAAAAGAGACAATTGAGAGACACACTGGAGGGAAAATTGAGGAACAGAAACCAACTCCTGACCCAATGGTAATGTATGATCCGGGTTGCAAAAACTTTAAGCAATTTGAAGCGAGATAAACCCTTATTGAATTTCTGCATATTTGAACTTTAAGCCAGTGAATTTTTCAGAGACCAGTTAAGATGAGGAACTAATTATAGAAAATGTACATTGTAAACAAAATGTGCAACTTGCTGAAAAAACATATTTGAAGGGGTGGATTCATACACAACACACCCACCCACACTTACCACCCCACACATAGCCACTTTCCCCGATTGATGAGAGAACATAATATGACCTGATTTTAAAAAGCACAAGGGAGGACATGCATACCTGACCACAACGTCAACGGGGGACCTCCCACCACTGGGGTTGTTTGTAACACTTTTTTTGCGACCTTTTGGCACTATGGTCAACTGTGGTGTCCTCGTAAACTTGTGGTCTGCTTTTGGTGAAAAGTAACATGTGGGTCCATGTTTGTGTGATGAAAATACACACATCAAAACCCTACCACAAATGAATGCACACAAGCAAAACACACATACATGTTTAATTGCAACAACGAAAGATATATTAAAGGTGCATGGCCCGATCTCTATGCTCGTCCCCAGAAGCCCCAGATTTTACCGGAGTGGTCAGACCTTTTTGGTATAAGAAGAAAATTAAGCTACTATTTTCTCACTTTACCCTGTGAGCATATTAGAGTTCAAAGGTGTTGGTTTGGCGTTATGGCAAAAAGTGCGCCATTTTGGTTCGACCAATATTAATTTTCACAGTAACTCTATTGGGCTTACAAAATCACGTTTGAGCTCTCGCAACAGAACGGAGCGAAATACCGGCGCGAAAACTTTACAGATGGGTTTTGAGTGAGCCAATCTATCAAGGATGAAACGTTCATAATCCTTAAATAAGGCCCATCCCCCGTTAAACTATTGTAAACTGGGCATGTGTCCGATTATGGTCTCTATAGGTTTAGCATGCATTGGCTTTGTGAAGCGAACTTAAGTACAGGGATGGTATTCAAAACAGATGCACTTGTTTACTTACCAAATGAGAAAAAACAATTATAGATCTATGTAACAATGACATGCTTGCCCAAGCAGGACGTATCAGATAAAGAGCAACAGAAATCTAAAGTTGAAAGGCGTCTCAGGAGCTTTGTTTAATTATCAAAATGTAATTATATAAAAACAATTAAAGATCTTGTAATGATTAACATTATTGTTGCAGGAAGTGTCAGATAGAGAGAACAAACAGAAATCTGAAGTTGAAAGTCGTCCCAGAGCTTTCAGTCTGTGTCCAGCCAGCCCACCACTTCACTAGCAGAGAGCACGCTCAAGAAAGGAAGACGACAGATGTCCTTCACCAGCTGGAGGCAGAAATTGAAGAGCGCCACTTGCAGATTGATGATAGAGGGCAGCTTTGAGCAGGCACAGGCGGAGGTGGGAACGGGAAGAGGCCAAACTTCTCGAGTAAGGCTGTCTTTCCTCTTTTTTTACCTATTCAGATTGTGCAAATACAAATATTGAAACATTACACTGAACTGATTTCATTTACACAATGTTGACTGAAATATATGCATTTCCCTTCTGAGGGAAGTGGAATGCCCCAAATACCATAATAAACCCTAAAGAGAATGGTCTCGACCAGTGATCCCAGGTACACACTTAGACCTTGCTCTTCCTCAATTCCGTTGTGGCCGCCCTGTCGGAAAAGGACGGTGTTACCGCAGCCTCTTGTCAATTATAGCAGCCCAAAAATTAACTGAGATTTGATACTGGACCCTAGTTGATCGTCTCATACGGAAACTCCTACTACTATACCATATCTATATGGATTATATACTGGATTTATACGCTCATTCGGACGGAATAATCAGGGAGGAGAAGACTTTTACGCCCGTCGGAGAGCTCTTGTTTTGTATCTTTTTTGCCGCCATTGCGGTCATGTGATCTGTTTAGCGGTAAAATAAGGTAAACAAAAGGCAGCCATTGACACACGTGTTGCTGCTTTGGTTGCCTTTGGCTACGTGTGAGTTGGTTTTGTTGATGCGTGAGCGGGCTTGCTTGCTAACCAATCTTATGGTCTGGTGTGTGATGTTATTTTATATATGCTTTGGTATATTTAATAAATATGTGAAAACTGTGTTGAAAATTCTTTAACCGTTGGGGTGACTAGTTTACGAGTTGGTTTTTGTGTCCGGACGGTTTGCGTACGGGGACCTCCACGGTTCCGGGGTTGTTTTATTTTTCTGTACGGTTTTAATTGCACACGCTATTCCATCTGCAAAATCCGCTCACCCCGTAATTCATGGCGCACAATTGCGTTTGCTGGCCCCGCTTCCATCATGAGTGGGAATCCACCTCCCTTGTGTCGTCACAGCAATGTTCCCGCACCAGATGGTGCGCCTCTCTCCTTTCTGTATTGGACTGTCGGATGTTCAATGGGCAAACCATCGAACATGGGTCGCGTGCCGTGTTGCGTACACGGGGAGGGGGGGGGGTGTGGTAGTCGGGCTCCGGTCTATGGCGGTTCAGTCCAATGGGCAGCAGCTGACTGCTCTAGGTGCTCCCGAAGGTGGGGGTGGTAGCTTCGGCTACTTCGCGAAGCCACTGATGGGGGGCTTCGGGCCTCATCCTAAGCGAATCATCGGCCGCTGGCTCGCTGGTTCAGCCTTAGGGGAGCTCGGTTGTTTGCAAGGCTGGCGGCGGTATATGCTATGACAACACAAAGGGGGAAATTGCGCGGACCGGCTCGGGCATTTTACGGGTGGTGGTGAGTGGTGATGGTGGTGCACAGGTACGCCCAAGGGATGAGTGAAAAATCGCAGTTCGTCGTCACACAACTAACGTGGTTGCGGGCTACCGGTTGTGGGTCATTCGGGAACTGCGGACCGCGGAACACGGTGGCCATTACCTCGGGGTATGTTTCGGCACACCCTGGTGCGTTGGCCTTCTGTATCCCTTGCGGGACGCAAAGGTCGGTGGATACGCTCACTACCCAACGCATGACATAGCTGACACCTAGTCAATGAAGGGCACTAACTCAGAAAGGCGCCAGCAACGCCGCTATGGGACCTTTGGGGCTTGGGTCTTTGTTTGTTGTAGCGAGTGGTGGTGGTGCTCGCCGGTTGGCCTCCGAAGATGCCACAGCTGACTAGGTCGCTCAGGCCTCTCATGCGGGGATACACATGCTGCGGTTGGTAGCTAGTGCTGAGTCAGCCTCGACCTGCTCCGCGGTGGGTCCCGCTATGGTGGTTGGTACCGGTGGGGTGCCCCGGCTCTGGGTTCCTTTGGCCGGGGCAGCCTTCGTGGCCTAGCCCTGCGGGGACACAGTAACCGCTGCGCCTTACATCATCCAGGTTACGCCTGCATCCCCGTACGTGGCTTACCCACCCCAGTCGAGCTGGACTTATGGGGTTGGTCGGTCTGGTATGGTCTTTCGACGGGGCTACCGATTGCGGGAGCCCCTACAGGATAGTCAAAAATAGATCAACCGCGATAGAAAAGAAGAAGGAAAAGGTGGATGTCGGGGGGATGGATGATTAGACAGATTTAGACGCGGAGGGGGGCGGCAGTTGCACCGCTGCTGCAGCAGATTGTCTCCTTTCTGGGAGGGTGACAGTCAACGAATGCCGGTGGTAAGCCTGGGGTACAGCGGCAGGGCAGGGCGGTTTATACCCTTCCCTACCCCTCGGCTTACGTGCCTGGGACCTGGGGTAGGTGTGCCGTCCCCACGCCTTCTCGGCTTGTCCTCGTCAGGCGCGGGCTGGTGCAGTCGAAACTATGGCTCCTGCTGCCCAGCTATGAAATGTTGGCTTACGCGTACAGCGGGAGAATTGGTGTCGACAGAAAAGGTGAGGCAGGCTGGCGAACGCCTGGCCCACCGCCTCCTTCCGCTCGTTCTGTCGCAGCGTCCTCTCAGGACTCTTACCAGCCCCAGACTTCCGACGTTTCGGAGTACAGCGCTGCGGGGTGGACTCGGGCTCAGAGGTGAGTCACTTTGGTGGACAACTCCTTCAGCCTCGACGTCGCTCTGGAGCAGGAGGAGGTGGATTCCTTACCCGCGTGACCCTCATGGCTGCGCAGGGCGGCGAGTCTCTTGGCCTGCCTTGCGCGCCTGAGCGGCGTGGGGAGGAGGGACAACCAGCTCAATCGGGGATTCCATATCCTCCCTCGGAAATGCGTCCAGGTGTTGACGCTTCCCACAGACGTTGGTCTTCTGTGGAAGGGCCCAGGGGGAGGTACTTCAGAAGCCTCTTCGCCATTACCCCCGGTGAAATCTTTCGCCAAGTCGGTGAGAACTACCGAAGGGGACTACAACTCTTCCCTGAGGACTCACCATAGATTCTGACCCTAGCAGCAAGTTACAACGGGCAAGGGGCGCCCGGGCTGGCTTCCCCCTTCTGGGAGGACCAGTTGAGGCACCTAGACTGGCGGTTGACCTCTGGTTATCAGACTAGGCGCTTTCTCTATGGTCCCCGCCCACGATATCAGATCCGCGTTGGGCGAGGGTGAGTTTTCTCCTCGGAAGCCTCGATGCCTGACAGTCCTAGCCTCGCTATGTGACTCGGCAAACAGAGGCTTCATGTCTTTGGCGCGTCGCCTCAGATTCAGGAGAAGAGAGAAAGAAACACATGATTCCACTCTTCGCAACAATGAGCTCTGATCTTGCACGGAGCTCTCAAAGGACCAAGCACCGAAGTCCGGGGAGTTCTCCGCCTTTGGAGGGGTTCGTTCGGTGACTCCTGCTGGCGTCTGCGGAGCGTGTGGAGTAAGGCGCTCAAGGATGCTCAGGCGAAGTTCTCCTCCGGGAGATCTTCGGATAAGAAGAAGAAGCGCTCCGCTCCTCTTCTTCCAGCCGTTCGCCAAGCAGGCGAAGCCGACACCCGCATCAGCAACCCAAGAAGCCTGCAGCTCCGGCCACTTCTTCTCAGAAGTCCGTGGTTGGGCCCGGCCGAACGGGAGGTCCCCCCAAAAGCAAGGCACCTGGGAAGGGGAAGAAAGTCTTCTCCTGAGGGCACCGGCGGGCGCGGGATCTATCCTTCGAGAGGGAGCCTTACCACCTCCGGTGGGCGGCCCCTTGTCTTCTTAAGTGCGGGAATGGCCAGCCATTTCTCCCGGACCTTGGGTGCTGAGCGTTGTGGAACGGGGGTATCGAATAGAATCACCGCGAAACCCACGGGCGACCTCCATACTTCCCACTCCTGAGACTACCCCCTTCCGGCGGGAAACGAAGAACCAAGTTCTCTGGCAGAGAGGTAGCTGGCGCTCTTGGCGAAGGGGTAGGGTGACATATCCCCAGTCAGACACCCCCTCAAGAGCGGGTTTTGGTCGACTTCTTTCTGGCCCCAAGAGATTCGGGGATTGGCGTCCCATTTCCTGAACCTAAAGCCTCTGATCAGTACATCAAGCCGATGATTAGAACGTTCAGGAAGGAAACCCTCGCGTCGATCATGCGCTGTACGTGAAGGGGGAGCTGGGCGTCGTCTTTGGATCTGAAGGATGCCTACCTACACGTCCCAGTCGCCCACCCCCCAAAAGACCGTCTCTGGCTCAGATTCCAAATCCGGGCCAGTCGTACGACGTGGACGTTGTCCTCCCTTCGGACTTTCCACATCTCCCAGGTATCCAAAGTAGGACCAGGGAAAGTGGGCGCCTTCCTCAGGCGTAAGGGGGTAAACCGTGGATGTACCTGGACGCACTGGCTGAATCTAAGGTCCGTCGCCCCAGCGACGCGCCACGGCCGAGTTGGTCAGTCGTACCATCCAGGTGGTTCAGAGGTTGGGTTCATGTCAACTTGACAAATCGAGCGCCTTACCCCTTCAAGAACTGAGTTATCTGGGTGCTCGGCTGAATAAGGCTTCGGGCATTTGCAGAACTGACGGACCGAGGGGGTGGATGTTGTCACTCAGACGGCGAAAATCCATGGCGCTTGCCGACGCAGTCCCACGCCGAGACTGGCTTCGCCTTTAGGCTTGATGGCAGTATCGTCGCCTTGTCCCGTACTGTCGCTCAATATGGGCTTGCTTCAAATGTTCACCTAGGCGGGACCTACAGGCCGATCAAGCACCCAGATCCCGTAGATCCCCATCAACTCGGGGGTTACGGGAACACCGGGCATGGTGGTCTCACCGCCACAATCTGACTCGGGGAATTTCTTCCCCCGCGCCTCCATGGTCGCTGTGTTTTATCACGAAGGACGCGTCGAAAGTCGGGTTGTGGGGGTTCACCCTGACCTCAGCCGCCCGGGACGTCGGTCCCAGACCGAGGTACAGGCCAATGTCAATAGCCTTCGAATTCAATTGTGGCCAGAGGAACGAACTCTAGCTCCACTTCGAGGCGATGGTGACCAACTCCATTGTCCTAGTCAGGACGGACAACTCCACAGTGGTGGCCTACATCAACAAGCAAGGCGGGAATCGGTCCAGGCCCCTTGTGCTCGACGCCATGCGATATAATAGCACATGGTGTCGGGGACCGGGCCATCACGAAGTCCGCAGTACACATTCCAGGGGCGGGTCAACTTCCTTGCAGCGATCTGTAACGCGGGCTAGGGATGAAGCGGCCATGGAATGGATACTGAACGAGGATGCGTTGCGGGAGATGTCGAGAGATTGTACGCATCCGGAAGATCGAACTGTTCGCCTCGAACAGATCACCCCTCCCTCTGTACGGCACCCGGAACTCACGACCGGGTGCGTGACGCAGTCACGCTCTGGCGATGGATGGTCGGTGGATCACTGGCATTGCCTTCCCACCATTCCGATCCTACATCATGTAGTTTCGAAAATTGGGCGGGAGGAGTGCCGGTCACATTCCAACCTCATAGCTCCTTTTGGCCGAAACAACTTTGGTTTCGCCCGATGGTGGATCGCTTGTCGGCTCTGCCGCTGCATCTACCGAACCGTCCGGATCTAATATCACTTCCGGACAGGGGGAGCGCCAGTCTATCGCGGGGCACCTAGCGTTGACTGGGTGGTCATTATCCGGCAAACGATGCGAGATTCGGCTTTTCGCAGAGGGCGCCTCGCTCATATCAGCGGGAAGAAAGGAAAATCCAACATGGACGCTTACTCGTAAGCGTATTGGACCCTACTGCCGCTGGCGGTTGTGAGCGACGTGAGGTTTCCCCCGACTCGGGCATCTGTAGCCGAGATGTCCGCGGAATTTTCCACCGATCGCTTGATAGCGGACTGAAACTTCGACTGTCAGAAATTACAAGTCCGCTATCCTAGCCTTCCATAGAGGTTTTGATGACGGATCGACCATTAATGATGATGGCTCGATCCGTCTCCTTCTAGAGGGGATGTTTAATAAACGACCTCCGGCCAGGAAGACGGTCCCACCCCTGGGACCTTAATACAGTCTTAAGACTATTTAGTGAAGCCCTCCGTTTGAACCAATGGCTGAAGCGTCAATAAAACATGTCACTATAATTATAGACGGTCTTTCTGGTCGCTCTCGCATCTGGGAGACGATGCGCGGAGATCACAAGAATATTCGGATGGTTGTAGCGTCCCAGAAATTCTCTAGGGACAGGGCAAATTGTCTTACGGACGGATTTTGGCTAAGAACGAGTCATCCTCCTTCCGACACTCAACAATTATCTTACCCGAATTGCTTGTCAATCTCGGTGCGGGAAAGATCGCATGGGTGTAGTTCGGGCCATTGTGTACCTCTTACAAACGTAAAATGAGTCGCTCAGGGCCCCTCGAACGACTCGTTGTTCTTACACACGCTTCCCCCCAGGTCCGCGTCGAAAAGCGACAATTGCTAGAGGATTAGCGCTGTAATTAATGATTCAAACGCGGTGATAGGAGCTTCCCAAGTCGAGCCAATTCAGTCCGAAACATCGTCCTTAGTGGCGCCATATCACAGGGAATCAGATTGGCCGAACGAAATCTGCCGAAGCAGCTATGTAGTGGAGGGCACCCACAACTTCTCTTCGGTTGTACTACAGAAAAGTACAAAACTCCCCAAAGAAAGTTGGAGGGCACTCCTGCAGAAAAACACTAGTTTCTACTACAATATTATAAAAGTCTCCTATCCGGTGTCGACTGTGACGCTCGCCCCGGAGTATTCCGTATGTCTGGTGAGCATCTATGTCCCCGACTTTTATGTTAGTTGCTTTACTTTCTAACATATTTTACTTATGTTTAGTGCAGGTCGTCGCTTTGGCTGCATTCTGGGAATGCTAGGAGAATCATTGCTCCACCTTGTTCCGACACTCCTGAGTGGGGGTGCTTAGTATGGTTGTTGATTGAAAATAGTCATTCAACGAAGGTTAATACATAATTTCAGTAAACATTGGGGCGGTGGGTAAAGGGAAATCAGTTCAGTGTAATGATTATTCAAAACACATTTGTTTTATAACATATCTAAACTGATAGCCCTGATTTCCTTTCCAATGGTGACTTCCCACTTCCAGGACCGCCCCACAGCATGATATGTACGCGCATCCATGTGGGCTTGAGCTAAACGGGAATTAAGGAAGAGCTAAGGCTCGACAGGGTGTGACCTGGGTTCACTGGTCGAGACCATTTCTCTGTTAGGGGTGTTATTATGGCAAATTTGGGGCATTCCACTTTCAGAAGGGAAAAGCATATATTTCAGTCAACATTGGAAAGGAAATAGGCTTCAGGATTAGGAATTATTTAAAGAAACATAATGTGGGTTTTAATAAATGATGAATTGAAAATACTTTCTACTAGGCAGTAAACATGGAGTAATGATCTGATTTTCTTCTTTAAGTGGTGTGTTCCTCAGAGTACAACAGACATCAGAGTAAACAAAATCAAAATGTTCGCACCTTCAGGACTGTCGGATCTTGACCATGATTTTTTGTACATGAACAACCAACGTGGACAGAAGAAACTCATGGAAGCTTTGACTATGGAAATCTACTTGCCGATCAACTTCAATCGGGAGGGCCAAAGGGGAGTGGACAATTCCTCTTAATCGTCTTTGGGACCCCTGATTTTCCCGGGAAGTAGTAGCGAATTTTGATATTCAGATTGAATGAAAAAAGACCGTATTTTCTAAATTGATTGTCTGAAATTTGAGACCTCCACTACCTGTCATTCCCAAGATATATTAAACAACAAACGTCATTTTGTTAATGGTTTAACATCCATATTCGCAGGGTTTGAAGAGTGTTTTGGCAATATGCATTCTTGCTTTACCATCCAAACTGCAAGTTGTTTCCCATGGTTACTGATGGGGCTATGTGAAGGTGCCAGGCTCCCATATCAAGTGAGAACACAATCGAAACAAGCATCTTAAAAATTCAGTAGATTATTCTGGGAGCCTTCCACCCATTGAACTAGAAATCTATTTAGTGAGAACACTCTTATTGACAGAAAATTAAAATTATTAGGTTATGACAGGTGTCATGTTTAGTTGCTCTGAAGATGACATCACTAGAGGATTTTGAATGCTCAGCCCTCCATATCGGATGCTTCTTGTGAAAGATCAAGGCCCCCTACTCATGCTTCGTAATACTCACTCCCAAGCCTTGCATTAATAATAATTAAGATTTTCACCAAACAATTGAGATGAGCCTTCCTGTAACTCGGCTGTCACCTACCAAACATATTTGGTAATTCTATCCCAACTTCAGTTTGATTGGATGCCCGGGGTGACAGTGGAAGCAGAAGGCAATCAAAGGAAGAAGTCGCAGCAAGAGGCAAGCGCTGGATGAGGAGTACGAGACAAGTGTCCATGGACAGGGAAATAGGAAGGTACAAAGAGGTTGCCTGTATACAGTTACAAAACTCATCCATGCAGGTGATATTCAACCACTCTTCGTAGTGCTATCCCAAGATTGGTGTATAAGTTCAAAAGATCTTTCAAGAGGGCGAAACTAAGAAGATAAATGAGGTTATCAAGCTAATTTTGTCCTTTTGTCAGTAATATTGACTTAAGAAAATAGCATTTAATTATTCACGTGGTTCTGATCTGCCACCTAAAATTCTCTGGAATGGTTTCATCAAAGTTGAAGGCAAAAATGGTGCAGAATCTGAAAATGAATTTTGATTTGCTGATTGCATCTTCATATCTGTTTGTGTTTGATGCAATGGAATCCCTCTTTATGGATATTTTTGGTGGTTGTGGTAGAAGATGTTTAAAAAAATACCCATGTTAGTATTACCCACACCGTTTGAGCTCCTTCGTCAACTCCCTCTTTTAACTTGATAAAATAGCACACATTGCTTCACGTTCATCTTATCTCTTTAACTTTAAGGAACCCGCTTTTAAAAAAAGTAAAAGTGTATAGGAAGTTTCGTTTGCAAAAGGAATTATTTTGAGTAGTAAGTTGAGAGAGTCAATTAACCATTTTAAATTGGCATCGCTCCTATAAACATTTTTCTTTGTAATTAATTTCCAGAAAGCCAGTCACTTGCATGTCAGTATCGAAAAAGCTATCTAATGAAAAATATATTAATACTGCCCAATAATGTTTTGACAGGGGGTGACTTGAAAGAGAGAGATGAAGAGAAACCAGACTGGACGAGGCTCTCAACTTCTCCCACTCGGAATTGGATGCTCTCCAGGAAATGTAAGGGACAAGTTAAATGTTACTGTTGGGCATTCAGTGTGGATTGGTAAATTGATACTGATCTTTGGATCATAAAAATGCACACAGGGGACTTGTAAGTGTGAAAGTCATCAAATTCTTTTGTACTGTCACATGAAAGCATGGAAATGCCTTTGTGGAGAGAGTATTTTTTATCTCTTAAAAAGTTCTTTTAAAAGCAGAAATCAGGCCTGATGCCTTGAGCATTGTAAAACGTTCCTACTACAAAAACTGCCATGGTCATGTGTATTCTTGTTTAATGTTCCAAGATGTTAACGGATAATATAAGCCTTAAGTTTGTTAATTTTGATTAATTTTTCACCTTAGGAAAAAGCACCCGTTTGAAAAGAAGATCGCTGAGCTGAGGATGAGGGAAAGGAGTAGAGAAAGTTAAGGAGAAAGAAACTGATGAAACAGAAGCAAAGGGTAAGGGCATGTTAGCTCAGTTGTTGCGATGATGTTCAGTAATGTTTACCTGTGACTTTCGATTACTTTGAACAACAGTTACTGAAGCCAGGAAGTGACATTTTGTTGGATTCCAGTCACCTTGGAGTAATTTTGTTGCGATTGACCAATAAGTCAAAAACATGTACTTGTCATCAACACAAGTCAAAGATCTTGAAATAATACCACACATTGTAAGTGATAATCACTGGTTATCAGCAATTATTACACATGAATATTCATGAGCTTATGGTACAGATTCTTTGGTCAATTACAAGTAAAACTAGAGGCAAATTGTGCTCGAAGAGCACGAACCTAGCCGTGGGGATAAAATGACCTTTGAACCCATGCCGAGCACAAATTTTGTGAAGAGTCTGAAGCTGCTTCATGTGCATGGGTCACGTGACCATACAACGTTGCATATAGCAAATATGATTTTTTAAAGATTTTTTACATTAAAACTGGAAGTTCCCCTTTAATGACCTTTGACCCCCATGTTGAGCATAACTTTGGTGAAGGGTCTCAAGCTGCTTCATATGCATGAGTCACGTGACCATGGTACCTTGCATATAACAGATATGAATTTTTGAAGATTTTTCACATTAAGACCGGAAGTTGCCCTTTAATGACCTTTGACCCCCATGTTGAGCACAACTTTGGTGAAGGGTCTCAAGCTGCTTCATATGCATGAGTCACATGACCATGCTACCTTGCATATAGCAAATATGAATTTTTGAATTCAAACTGGAAGTGTCCCTTTAATGACCCCATAATGACCTTCGATCAAAATTTTGTGTACACCCCATAGGGGCCTTGGGTCAGCGGTTCTTCTGAGCAAGGCTGGTGATTATAGCAATTGATTTTTGGAACAAAAAGGAATTATAGTTCCGACTAATGGCCCCTTTAATTGGCCCACATGACCTTTGACCCCAATCTGATCTGCGCACCACAGCCCATAGGGGTCTTGGTCAGTGGTTCTTCTGACAACATCCGGTGATCATAGCCTGGATTCTGTGGCAGAAATGGCTTTTATGATTCCGCGAATGCCCCTTTAAATCGACCCACGTGACCTTTTGAACCCCAATCTTGTACAAACCCTATATGGTTCTTGGGTTCGTGGTTCTTCTGACCCATTTTTTTCGTGGCAATCGAGAAACCGGTGGCACTAGTAGCATTTTTGAAAGTTGCGTCGGAAGAAGAAGACAAATCGCAAAATACAAATGACCTAGCCTGCTTCGCACACGTCTATGTAAAAAAAATATTTTGCCCAGCACGAAGTGAGTTCTTCGTATAGCAATTACGAATGAAAGGAAGCTCCGCTCAATTCTATCATTACTGAATGGACGTCATATGGCGATACAGCTCGGGGAGATTTGAGAAATTCTATTCTGCAATATGTGTTCATGACGTTCGCGAGACTTTCTTTGACCTCAGGAGTGGGCAACATTATATGAGCAATGATAATGGGAAAATCCGGGTATGGTCTCTTCGGCTATCGGAAGCTGAACAGATTTGAATAGACGTTTCCGTTGTTGAATGTTGGTGTTGTTTTGGCGTTAGCACAACGTTGCTCCATGGTCAAATCCCAGAATGATGTTGAAAAAGTACTCATACTCTAAATAATCTAGATTATGCGCGATATAATGTGTCTAGTGAGATGTACTATCTTTGGTATTACGTAGATCATTCCTGAACATGCAAGTGTCATCATTGCAAGGTACATTACATATAGTTATTGGACATAGCAAATATGCAGGCTAATTATTTCCGGCAGTGAACCAAATTTGAATTGGGGTACGCAATAGAAGTTATTCGACCGCTGGATGAATTATATGCGCAGAACTGTGTTTTTGATTCAGCGGCCCGGGGGTCAGTTAATTGCTCCGCGGTCCACGTTACGGTATGCGTGACATGCATACATTGTAGCGGTCTCGGTGGTTACACGTTGATTCGTGTGGTGTCGTGGCGCTTCTATCTTAACATTTCCGTGTCCATTTTTGTTGGTTTATTTATTTGATAGTTACCTACGTGTTATATTGAGATCTATACATCAGATTATTTTATCTTGTATTGTAATCGAAATTAGAATAACGAATATACAGCGAAACTAAGGTATATTTGAAGTTGTACTATTGTGCAAAGCTGAGCTTGAGAGCAAACGTAACAAAGAGGCGGCGGCCAAGAATACACAAAATTTAGAAGTACCATTGGAGTAACATGTAAACACGAAAGCTGACGAGAATTTTGTTTTTTTGCCCATAAATCTATTGGGCCCTGCATAGGCTCACCTGGGAGACATGTTAGTGTTTAGGAATTAGAAATTATTATCTACCATTCCACTTCTTGCTACTTGGCTCTCACTTTTTTAAAACCATGTTTAAAATTTACACCAGAGTTTTACAATTGGTGGTTGTGGTTAAAAGCTATAGCATCTTTGAATTGGACTTTGAGAGGAGCACATGAGCACATTGTCCAAACACGCGCCCCCCCCCCCTTTTTGTGTAAAAAACTGTGTATTTTTCTATTGAAATACCTTTTTAAGGGTGAGTGAGGACAAAAAAATAATCAAATGAATATCTTACTTTTTTGTATATGATATTTCATTCGGTGTAGCTAAACAAATATAACAAATTTAAAAAAGGGGCATTGGACTGGGTTGAGCAATAAGAGGTTAATATTAGAAGTTTTGGCCAAAACGTGTACAGTGTCGTTTTCCACCCTTAAAATAATAATAAAAAAACATGTGATTTTGTTTCTTTTTTGGGGGGCCGCCAGCTATAGCTGGCCACGCAGGACCACTTAGCAATCGTTGTGCGTGTGTATGTATGTGTGTATGTGGGTGTTGTGTTTGTATGGATGTGTGTGTCAAAAATTGTTAAGTTTTTTTTAAAATTGACCTAATTGAAAAAGAGTAAAATTCAATTGGAACCAAAACTTCTGGTCATAGGTGCACAATGGGATCCCTCATATGTTGATGAGGTCAAATGGGATGTTGAAAGGTCAAAGGGTATGTGACGGGTCAAGTTTAAAAATGGGCTAAAAATTTAACATTTATCTAAATTGAAAAACTTGAAGTTCAATTGGAACCAAACTTTTGTCATAGGTGCACCATGCATCCCTCATATTATGATGAGGTCAAAGGTCACTCCAGGTCAAAGGTCATGAGCGGCCCACAGCTTATATTCTTTGAATATACGAGAGCGCGAAAGCCGAGAACCGCGAAATTTAGTTATTTATGGTTATTGAAAAGATAGCGAATATATGCGACATTTATGGTACACATCATCAACCAAAAACAGGGGTCACCCCTTAATCTCAAAACAAGGACGAAATAGCCTAAAATGCATTTTCTCTTTACCTTGCTTCCAGTTAGATCGCAAAGCTTATCCCAGCTTGCATATCCAGACGCTCGAAACAATGACCCAAAACAAGGCAAAGTTGTGTCCGCGTTCGCCACAGAATGGGCAATTGTTGAACCCATATATCTGAGACTAGGTTTAATAAACGTTTTCGCGTGTGGCAAAAGAGCGGGCGGGGGGGGGCATAGCCAATAAGTCGAAAATGCCTCTTTAGTATAGGAAGATGAGTTTCCTCCCCACGACAAATAATTAACGGATGCTTCTCTACATTTGGCAATGACAGTTATGAGGTAACGTTCTCAGTAGATATTCTGTTCGAAAAAAGTTTACATTTATACGAAAATTTGTAATCTCAGACCCTCCCTTTAATGCGTAGTTTCTAAAACATTTAAAAAGTGATAGGGTTCAATCAATAAATGCGATTTTTACAATGCCGGATTTAGGGATGCTTTATTTGGAGAATGGAAGATGAGAATTTGTTTTTGTTTTGATCATCTTAGATGATGTCATAATGAATGGGCATCCACCACGATATGACACCGTCTAAAATGGCCAAAACAAAAAAAAATCTTATTTTAGAATTGTACATTGTGGCTTCTTATCGACATAATTTATTTGTCAAAAATATTGTTACATCAAGTCATCGCGTGGTGATCGTCACGCTGCTTAAATCGCATTTGCATACAAACGCGACATGCATGCATGACGCAGTATTAACTCGCCTGTTTTGCACGTGTCAATTATTCGACTACATCGCGTAATTGTTGCACGCACTATCCATGGCCAGTTATGGATGAGCGAAGCTTTGATCTAAACCAATCAAAATTCATCGTAAGCATGATTAGCCACACCCATTGAATAAGAATTTATTTTATGTATATATGAGTGATATATTTGTTTTTGTTTTCCTTTTGTCCCTTTGGAATCCCCCAAATCATTACACTGAACTGATTTCCTTTACACCAATGTTGACTGAAACATATGCATTTCCCTTCTGAGAAGTGGAATGCCCCAAATTACCATAATTACACCCCTAAAAAAGAGAATGGTCCGACCAGTGACCCCAGGTCACACCCTGTCGATCTTAGCTCTTCCTCAATTCCGTTTTGGCTGTTATTCAAAACGGACGCGTGTTACCGCAGCTCTGCCAATATTACAGCCAAAATTAACTGAGATTTTGATACTGGACTAGTTGTCGTCTCATACGGAATACTCCTACTACTACTACCATATCTATCTGGAATATATACTGGATTATATACTGGATTTATAGCGCTTGTTCGGACGGAATAAACGGAGACTTTTACACCGTCGGAGAGCTCTTATTTTAGTATCCTTTTTTGCCGCCGTTGCGGTCACGTGATCTGTATAGCGGGAAACAAGGTAAACAAAGGCAGCCATTGACGCATGTGTTGCTGCTTTGACTGCCTTTGACTATGTGTGAGTTTGTTCTGTCTATTTGTTAGCGGGCTTGCTTGCTAACAATTGATATGGTCTAGTGTGTGTATTATTTTATTATATGCTTGTGGTATACTTAATAAAATATGTGAAAACTGTGTTTGAAAAATTTCTTTAACCGTTTGTGACTCAGTTACCGAGTTGGTTTTTGTGTCTTGACGTTTGCGTACCGGGAGACCTCCACGGCACGCTTGATATTTTTCTGTACGGTTTTTGCGCACGCTATTCCATCTAGCAACTCACCCTCACCCCGTCATGGCGCATAATTGCGTTCGCTGCTCCGCTTCCATTTTTGAATGGGATCCCCATCCCCTTTGTGTCGATCACAGGCAGTGTTCCCGCACCGACCGGTGCGCCTCTTTTTGTCTTGGACTGTCGGATGTTCAATGGGCCACCATTGAACATGGGTACGCCGCTCGTGCTGCGTACACGGGGAGGGGGGTGGTGATCGGGCTCCGGTCCGGGGTGCGTCCAAGGCAGCCGCTGCTGCTTTGGGTGCTCCCAAAGGTGGGGTAGCTTCGGCTACTTAGCAAAGCGCTGATGGGGTGGCTTCGGGCCGCCTCCTCAGCGCATCATCGGCCGCTGGCTCGCCTGGTTCAGCCTTAGGGGCTGCTCCGGTGCAGGCTGGCGCGGTCTGCACTGCCGATCCCCCAGGGGGATTGGCGGCTGCGGGCATTCCGGTGGTGGTGAGAGGTGATGGTGGTGCCCAGGTCGCCCGGGCTGATCCATCGCCGTTGTTGTCCACACCTAACGTGGTTGCGGTACCGGTGTCTTCGGGCACTTCTACCGCGACTACGGTGGCCATTACTTCGGGGTATGTCACGGCAAACCCTGGGGCGCTGGCTTCGGTATCCCTTTGCGGGACGCCGCAGGTGTTGACTACGCTCGCTGCACCCCGCATCTCTAGCCGTGCTAGTCATGCAGTGCCTACTCAGCAGGAGCCGCACGCAGAACCGGGCCCTTCGGGGCTGGCCGTTAGCGAGTGCCTCGCTGGGCTGGCCTCCGCAGATGTCCCAGCTGACTAGGTCGGCTCAGGCCTCTCATGGGGTAAGCCTTCTGATGTGGTTGTAGTGTGGTCCGGCGGCACCTGCTTCCGCGGGGGTCCGCTGGTGGGGTACCCGGGGGTGCCCCTTTTGCCTCTGGCGTCCCAGCAGGGCAGCCTTCATGGCCTACCCCTGCAGGGACTCAGTACCCGCTGCAGCCTACTTTCTCAGTGTGGTTACGCTGAATCCCCGTACGTGGCTTACCCTCCTCAGTCGAGAGGGACTGCTGGGGCGGGTCAGTATGGGTATTGGTCTTTCGACCGGGGCTCCCGCTTGGCGGGAGCCCTCCAGGCTATAGTCACCCCGCGCCTCCGCCGTCGGCTGACCAAGCCGCTGGCACCAGGTGCCGTCGGGGCTGCTGCTTCTGACCCGCTTCGAGCGAGGCAGTTGCGCCGCTGCTTCTGCAGCGGATTGTCTCCCTTCTGGGAAAGCCGGTCAGTCATAAGATGCGGCGGTTAAGCCTGGGTACCGGGCCGGGGCAGCAGGAGCGGTGTACCGTCCACTACCCTTCGGGTTACGTGCCTGGGACTCTTGGGGGAGGGTGTCGACCCCATGCCTCTCGGCCTGTACCCTAGTCAGGGTCGGGATGGGCGCAGTAGAGCTTCGTGGCTCCTGCTGCCCAGACTATGCACAGATGGCTTGTCCCTGCGGGGAGGCCCTGGTGGCGCTGCCCAGGTGGCGGCCCCCTGCCCCTCCGCCTTCTTCCACTCGTTCCGTTGCTCCGTCCTCTCAGGGCTCCTACCACTGCGACTTCCGAGTTTCGGAGAGAGGACGCGCTGGCGGGGCGGACTCGGGCTCGGCGGTGAGTCACTTTGGTGATACACCTTCGCAGCCTTCGACGTCCGCGGGGGGCCAGCTGCAGAACAGGAGGAGGTGGATTCTCTGCCCAGTGCCACACCCCTCATGTGCTGCCCAGGGGCCGAAGTCGAGTATATTGGAATGCATTGTGCGACCTGGCGGCGTCGTTGCGGAGGAGGGACAGCTCGATATGGGCGTCCCCATCCTCCCTCCGGAACGCGGTCAGGCGTGACGTTCCATCAGACGTTGGTCTACTGTGGAAGCGGTCCGGGGAGGTCACTCAGAAGCGCTCCTTCGTACCGGTGAAATCGTTCGCCAGGTGTTGAGAACTACCGAAGGGGACTACGACTCCTTCCTGAAGACCCCGATTATGGATCTTGACCTAGCAGCAAAGTTGCCAACAGGCAAGAGTGCTCCGGCTGGCTTCTCCCCTTCTGGCAGGACCAGCTGAGGCACCTAGAC